>JBCAUG010709649.1:0-27825 GCA_038406175.1 Haplosyllis leylae
TGTATGATCTGAGTACCTCCCCCTCCCCCCTGTGGACGGATAGACGCCTGTGAAAACATTACCTTCCCCATTCCTTCGGAATGCGGGTAGTAACTATAACGTCGTGACGAAACGTCACAAGGGTTAGCTTAGATGAAAACAAGTATCCATCATTCACTGCAACATTAAAGTAGGCCTGCTTATCATTAAAGTACCATGTTTACGTCTTGTTATAAACCTGTCACAGCCTACTTATCTGACTTTCACGAGCCAGTAGTTGCAGCCCTGAATATGTTGCCACTTTATTGATGACGCATCCTCCAGTCAAATTCGATATCTGTAATAAAACAATTACACCGGATTTCAATCGCATTTATCACTCAATCAAAAAGTCTTTACTTTGTGTTCAATGTCAGCTGCAATTAGTCAACTGGTAGCTATCTTAGAATATAATTACTAAGGCAATGAAATAAGTCTACTCGGCACTTGTTCACTGTTACTTATTTATTTTAGACTTGGCGAGATTGCAGTGTCACATGATCGACCACATGAACGACAGTAAACTTGGAATGTCGTCAGGGAAACACGTCAACTGTACGTCTTGCTTTACTTTCATCGTCTTACGTCACTTTTTGTATTTTAATTCCTTGAAATTTGTTCACACGAAACAATGTCCTTCATTTTTCTGGCTCTACCATTAAAATTGCCAGCAATAAACGGATATTTTTTATTCCAAAGGAAGGTCTACATTACACATACGTTCGTATTGTAGCTATGACGAACTACGAGCGGCTGGAGGGAGGTTATTACTGTAAGAAGTGTAAGAAGAACTTCGCGAGCGCCGATGCCTTCCACACGCACGCCTTCGTGGATCACAAACCCTATAATTCCAAGCGCAACACAGACTTTGTGTGCGGGTACTGCAGCGTCAGGTATGTGTAGTTACTATGTTGTTATGTGTTTGCTTGACCTTGTAGTTTCAGCACAGGGTATGGCCAGTTGGAGCAGAACACCACGTACATGTACAGATTTGATGTGCTTGTTAACCATCTGCTTCCTGCATTGGAGACCAACACAAGGTCTGGGTTATCATAGTTACTATGTTGTTATGTGTTTGTTTGACCTTGTAGTTTCAGCACGCTGCAGCAGTTGAAGATTCACCAGTCGAAAGAACACGAGAGCAGCCTGCAGAAGAGTGTCCGCTGCTACGTCTGTGAGGAAGTCTTCTCAACCAACCGGGAAATGAGGGTCAGTGTCCTCTATTCTACAACAGTAATTTCATCGATCATTTCACACCACTGGATTTCACTTACCATGAAGTTTGGTTAGAGTGGGCAACCAGTTATAACGAACAGATTTCTCCACGGTCAAAAAAATTTCGATGGCAATAAATACTCACTTGCAGCTGGCAATTTATTTCAAATCTTTTTGTTCATTACGAAAGGAATACAGAAGGGAAAAGTTGTTTGCTTGTGAACTTCACCGGTGTAGAACCATTGCACTGGTTCCTTACATTATCGCTCATCGTGTTTGTTTGTAGGTACACATACGGAAGGAGCACAAGCCGAACTATTACTACAAGACATGGTCGTCCAAGTTCAGTCACGACGCGATCAACAAGGCCAAGGGGCTCCCAATACGTGAGTTCAAAATCAAATACCGTCGCAGTCCCTCATGCGGGACCAGCCCGCAACCATACTGTATTCACAGTTTCGTTACACGTTCAGCCGAACAGATACTGTTCTAACATTGGCAAATGAAATTTAAAACGGACCACAGGTGCGAGTGGACCTTTAGATATCTGTGGTTAATGCTACGCATTTCCTTGAAAACACTACAATGGGTGTTTTAAATACTAATCTCCTGATGTACTGAAGTATTTTAGACTTTTACTTTTTTGCCGTGTTCTATTAATAGTCATCACATAACTTAACCCATAGCAAATTTTAAATTGAACAGGGGCGAAGAAAAAGAAGATTCGCATCAAGAACAAAGAGGTGAAGCTGTGCGTGGATTGTGGCGCCACCTTCAAGACGGACGACACACTAAAGCGACACACCCTGATGCAGCACTCCGAGGGTCACCAGAAACCCGTGTGCCAGATCTGTGGCAAAGACTTCTGGACCCGAGGGGATCTCAGGGTGCACATCAAAAGACATATGAACAGAGGTAGGTGGAGGTAAATGATGATGAGAGGGTGCATAGACTGGGGTGAGGATGGGAGAGTGAATGAAGGGTGGGTAAAGGTGAGGGAAAGTTGTAGACGGGAGAAGGTGACTTCGCAATACTCAGTTTTCCTCCACCATTGATGAAACAGTTCAAACTAAATGGGCGAGTAACAAATCGGAACTTTATGCCACAAAGTAAAAATAACCATTGACTCTCTCCGTCTTGTTTCGATGGGTAACTGGAAGGTTTATCTGGTTCATCTCCAGTGTTACATCTGCTTAACGTTCTGACTTTTGTTTTTACAGAGAACCGGAGATTCACGTGTGATCGATGCGGCAAAGTATTCGGTTCCAACGCTTCGCTTCTTATCCACCAGAGGTCAGTGCAATTACGTTACATCGCGTGTGGGATATTGATAGAATACTAAAGTAGTCGCCATCAACACTAATTTTTGCGTAAACGTGAACATTTAACATTGCGTCAGACCCATGTATTCGCACAATGTTAACACAATGTAAATACACAACTGGGAAATCTATATCCATTTCAAGCGACATCGCATTCGCTTTCACGCTAATATACTTGCACCTTCAAGCTGTAAAGGTTGGTTTACACGTAACGTCTGCGTTTGCGTTTTCTTTTGATCTTTGCCATCACGTTCTTGAAAATGTAAATGTTAAGTGTGAACACCATCACTTGTTGCCATTGAACCCATTCATGACATTTGACGCAGATGCAAACGCAGACGTTATGTGTAAACAAAACTTAACGCAAAAGCTTGTGTTGACAGAAACCCAAACTTCACGTGAACAAACTTTTAAGTAATATTTTACAGGGGTAATACCAGGAGATTAGATGCAGGCTTATCACTGTACGTGGTTGGGAAAATTAAGAGAAAGTTTCTGAACAATTCAATTGTCAATTCAAAATGACCAAGACGTTAACAATACTGTTTTTGACAGAATCCATACCGGTGAGAAGCCATACCCGTGTCCGGAATGTTCGAAGGTCTTCCGCACCGACAGTTGCCTCAACAGGTAAGACCTGTTTGACGGTCAAACTACTGAATGGTCACCTCCATTGTAACCTAAAATACCATTGTATGCCATGACCACAACCAACGATAGATCTGAAAAATAGCTACTGTTCGGTTTTGATGTTCTGTGTTTGTGGACGCAATATTTCGTAGAATGTGCTAGTAATGAAAGATCTTAAAAGTCTTCATCTTCATTTTTTTTCAGGCACAGACGCATCCATAAGGGACTGTTCCCACACAGTTGTGAAATCTGTCAGAAAAAATTCCGCACTATGTCCAACCTCCGACAGCACATGAAACAGAGGTAAACGATGCCCCTCAACGCATCTCTTCTACACATCGCACAGAATCGTTCAAATTGTGTCAAAATTTCTTTCAACGAGAGCTGTCAGTGGCTTTCTTGTTCAATCGGTAATGAAGCTTTATGTTTCCTTTCAGGTTTGTACATAAACACATAGAAGGTCACCCGAAGCCTCCACAACGAAATGAAATAATCAGCAACGACCCCCATCAACAGCAGCAACAGCAACAACAGAATCCAACACCGCAGCAATTACAACAGCCGCCTCCGGGTAACAACAACCCATCGTCAAGGCAACCATCGCTATGGCCAATGCATAAACCGATGTTTCACTTGGACCCTCACCAGCAGATGTCGTGGCCCGCACCTGCGCCGGCGCATGCGCACCAACAGGCTGCTGCCGCGGCTGCTGCTGCTGCCACAATGCAGCAAGATTATTACTTATAGCAACAATAGCAAGCAACAATAGACTGATTCTTCTGTTACTTCTGCCATGTGTCTAAATAGTGGCAGCTACAGTTAGCAACAAGTTCCAGCTGGTTGCTTCCTCTCCTGTGGCTGCAATACAACATGAGAGCCAGCCATAGCAATAGTAACATACATAGCTGGAACACTCAGCAACAACGTACTCCTCATTCAGTACGCAGCTATGTAACATGGGTGCTACCAAGAGCAGCAAACGGGTTGTTGCAGCACAGCTCCTCCTTACAGCAGCAACAACAAGTAACAACAGAATGTTGCAGCGCAGCTCCTCCATACAGCAGCAACAAGTAACAACGGACCGTTGTAGCGCAGCTCCTCCCTACAGCAGCAACAACAAGTAACAACGGACTGTTGCAGCGCAGCTCCTGCATACAGCAGCAACAACCAGTGGCTTGTTCACATACACGGAGACGGTAATTGGTTTGGATCCTAATCCAGATCCCCATCTCCAAATGGCTACTGCACACATTTTCATGACAGGGCCCATCTCCAGACAAGGATCAGAGTCTGTATGAAGTACATTGACGGAGAAAAATATATTTCTCTCTTGAAATGAAATTTAGCCATGATCAGCAAAGCTAGGAAAGAGGCCAGGGATTGTTGCTAAAACTTGATCGCGATTACAGTGGAACATCGTTTGGGCGGTTACTTCATTGAGCAACCACCTTCAGATTGAAGCCAAACATTTTGTGTCACACCCCATTAAATCCATTGTTTATGTCACTCTATTGAATGACCACCTCCCTTTTACAGCCAGAAACAGTGGTCGTTCAAAAGAGATCCTACTGTATGTCGGAAACGGGCTTTTATTGTGAAAACAACAGCACAGCACAGGAGTTAAGGAGGGAACGGAATACAGTTTGTGCTCGTCAGTGAAGTAATGAATTTAATGACGGAATATATTTTTTGTGGACAGTGTAATTAATGTACAGAATTGACTATTTGTGCAATGACTGTGTATATTTGTATAGTTTTTGTTTCCTAAGGGTATGTTTACACATAGCATTTTTCAGTCCGTTATTTTTTGCAATTTTCCAATTGTGATGGTGTGAATAACGGACAGAATGAGTCTGCAACCCATTGTGCTTATTAAAACCGGCGTTATTTTTTGGCAGAAAACAGGACGAAAAATGTTATGTGTGAACATACCTTTACTTTTTCCACGGAAGTGTACGTGATTTTTGTATGTTTGATTTCCACCAAGGGTGCGTTTACATTGAGCGAATACGAAATCGAGACTTTCTTCGATCATTACCCCACTTCATTATAAATAGCAAATTAACTCACTTAATCACCCATCAATAACAACAATTCGTTTTCGCCTTCGCTTTTCTTCAGTGTAAATTCACCTTTAGGAGTAGTGTATGCGAAATTGAATATTCCATCAGATGTGTACAGACCGTAAAGCTATGACTGGAAAACACTGTAGAACTTTTGACTGTTATTATTTTTTTAAGAAGAATAAAAAAAAATTACAACAATATTTAATACTCGATGACGAAGAAGATATTACAGCTGACTGCTTCCGTTTTCCGTTTGGCTCATTTGGCGTTTATCGAAAGTCGGCCAATCGTCGTCAGTGTTGTTGTCGGTGTGTGTGGATCGCATTGCTCGACAAATTAATTTGTCTAACAAATTCAGTTGGGAAACACAGCCAAATCAATGACGGATCTAGGAGTTGGCGCAAGGGACATCCCCCGCTCCGTTCCAAAATTTCTTCGTTTTCATGTAGCTTTCGGGGAAAAAATCAAGTAACAGGTTGGTACCCCTGATAAGGTTGGCACCCTCCTCTTGGAAATCCCGGATCCACCGCTGCAAATAGACTCTCGTCAAATGGACGTATTTTCTATTTGTAACCGGGACCAAGTGTTCATGTATTACGAAATTGTTACTGCAAAGAAGCAATGTGAAGTCGATGAATATTTAAAATACTGCTCATTGTGACCGTCTGTTCTTTGCAAGTTTACTGCGCCTGTTTACGAAAGTAGAATTTTATTTTTGTATCGAGTGCACCAAGATCCGCTTACAACGAGCTCAGCGGAGTTAGTAAGACATTAAAAAGTTTAGTTATGTCGGGGACGATTTACACAGAGTAAATATCTGTCCGCGTAATTGTTCATTGTAGCCGGGACCAGGTGCAGCATTATACTTACCAAGGCCTTGATAGGTTGAAAGTACTTACATGAAAAACCAACATAACTTTATGAATGACGTGTTTACTGTCACCTCGACCTCATTGTCCTGTGTCCGGTTTTAGGGATTATGTTTGGCTCATCGGTACAGACGTCCGATCTGAGAAATATACAGCTATCCAATATTGGAAAGAAGTAAAATATGAGTTATAAATGACCCATTGAAGATGAGCTGAGTCATGGTGGCACGGTCTTGCGGACCAATGTTGACACGCTATGAGCTCAGGTCTCACGGACCAATGATGACACGTTGTAAGCTCAGGTCTCGCGAACCTATGATGACATGTTGTAAGCTCAGGCCTCACGGACTCACGATGAAATGGTAAGAGGTCAGGTCTCACGGACCCATGATGCCACGTTGTAAGCTCAGGTCTCACGGACCAATGATGACACGGTAAGAGGTCAGGTCTCACGGACCCATGATGGCCCAATATGAGCTCTGGTCTCATCAAACTACAAGGATATGGTAGGAGATCAGGTCTCACGGACCCATGATAACAGGGTATGCGCACAGGCCTTACAGACCCATAATGACATAAGGTCTCAGGGACCCATGATGACGCTGGTATGAGGTCAGGTCTCACGGCGGTATGAGGCAGGTCTCACGGACCCATGATGACACGGTAGGAGGTCAGGTCTTACGGACCCATGATAACAGGGTATGCGCACAGGCCTTACAGACCGATGATGACATAAGGTCTCACGGACCCATGATTACCCCTGGTATGAACTCAAGTCTCACGGACCAACTGTTCAGTACGCCCGTGGGTGATTGATGTATTCGCACCTGTGACCCCCGGTAGACGGCAACAGACGGACGTGTCCAGTCGTGAGTTGCGAGTCTGATCCCGCGGAGAGACGGAGGGTCGCACGGTAGTGGGAGGAGTGAGGCGCGCCGGGGAGGAGGGAGTGTCAGGCCGGGCTCATCGGGGAAAAAACGGGCCAGACCCTGTTAAACACCGTTCATGTAATTAAGGGAATGCTAATTATCATGGCGTATGTCGGGCTTTTTTTTCTTAAAAGTAGATCAAATCGTTTGTACAAAATTGAGTGAAATCACCACTCGACATATTTCGCCACTTCTCTGATATTCACACCATATCGGAGCATAAAATAATAGCGTTACGAGTAAATTTATTAGACATTTATGCAAGGGCCAATCTCGTCTAATTTGCTAAAATTGTGAGAACACAGCCAGCTATCTCCGGGGTAAACTGCCATGCTAAAAGTACTGTATTTCATTTTTGAAACCATGCCAGTGGCGGATCTAAGGGGGGCGCCAGGGACGCCCCCCGCCCCCAGGGCCAACATTTCTTCATTTTCATGCAGTTTTGGGGGGGGGGGCAATTGGTCAAATAGTATGCTGGCGCCCCTCCCTTTGGGGTTGTCGCACCCCCTCTGGGAAATTCTGGATCCACCACAGCATGATGCTCAAAAGGCAACAAGTTTGTGATTTTTGGTTGTATGGGTGTTTTTTCTGGGTTGTAGTTGATGTGTCAGTGTTACACCACCTTAATTTAAGACGTTTAACTGTGACAGATGCCTCCTTCACCAGATGGCTGCGGTCCTCCGACTGACTAGAGGCCTGGGAAGTTTCTTATTGTTTCGGTTTTGAAACTTAAGGCCCCTTCACACGGCGCGATTACATCAGCAAACGAACGATACAGGTGCAAATAGATGACAGTAGAACCCGTCTTACCGAGTCCCTGCACTATAAGACCATTTGTATTGACGACCGGTTTCAAAAATAATTACAAGTGGCCCTGTAAAACAGATTGTTTTACATTGCTTCAGTCGTAACAGATAAAACGTTTACGCAATTGTATGATGAGCTCTTAGGGTCTATTCACTGGACAGAAAACGATCGTAAATGCGACACAACTGGATAACGAATCCTTAGCAATTACAACGACTCAGTGAATATAGGGAAAAGTAGCCAACTTGGAAAGCATGGTTTCGGGTCATTGCAAAGGTCTTACATAAGCATGTTATCTCAATTAGGGAATCCTACTTCGACATTGACTTCGCTTGACTAAATTTCCCTTAATTCATTGCTTCGATTTATTGTTCGTTCATAAGGGAGATTTATAAAGAAACTGTTCGCGAAGTTCGGTTTCGCTGAGTGTGAATGAGCCCTTCAATGCTTGAAAATAATAACCGTAATTTATGCTATTTTCACGGACGGCGGATGGAATGTGAACGTCTCACTTTCACACAGTGTCTGGACATAAAGACATCGCGGTGAAAAATAAACGTTTTCTTTCTTAAAATTTTTAAAGAAATTTAAAATTTGGGTTTGTTACAAAAATTTATTCAACATGGTGTCTTAAATTAACAGGAGGGAGAGAAGTGAGTAGTACTGTTGGCTGTTAAATTTCTGATGACTCATCATCAAATCTTTGGTGAAAAAAAATATTCAACCAGCCAAAATGATGGTGGACAGGAATTTTTTTTAGTCTATTTGATTTTTTTTTGTTTCAGTGTAAATTTATTCCGTATGTTTGATTGCTTTCCAGCAACAGATGTTACTATGGAGAAAAGGTGACGAAATATGGATAGAAACCATGGGAGATTAATTGGTAACATTTTCACAAATTTAAGGTAAGAAAAAACGTCAGAATTCTAAAGTGCTTGTATTTTATAAAACTCCTATCGTCTCATCACCCTTTTACTGACTTCGTTGACGTTTATTTTCAGATATAATATATTATCAGTGACGTTATGTCTGTGGAGTATGTGGTTTTGGTTCCAGTTGACGGTAAACGCTTCCATCAGTGAGTACATATGCATTACATCTGCGTACAGAAAAATTCCAGGCTTATGTTCCCCCCGCCCCCTGGTAGACAGACAGGTCTAAAAACACTACCTTCCCGCAGCCTTCGGGTGTGGGCATATGGTTTATTCACAGTCTGTCTCTGGGACACCAGTACCGGGACCGAAAAAATGGGTTGTGCAGAATGTTTGAACTTTATACAGGGACCAGGACCTCATTGTTTCCCATTGTGCTGGTCACAGTCCCGGTCCCGGAGTAAGCTAGTGTGAATAAACCCTAAGCAAGAGTCGATCAACTAACATCTCGGCTGTCAGTACCGATGTTGCCAACTGTCCCGGGAAACCTGCAGTGCAGTATTTCTGCACTGTAGGTTCCAGCACGTCCAGAAACTGAGTAGGAGGGCAAGTAACTATAAGGGTCCATGGTCCCCCTCCCCGGGTAATTTTTATGACCACCATTGTACATATTGTTACAGGGAATCCGTGTCTGAACCGGAAGGACGGGATCTACCTTCACGCGTATCGCTGTGATTGGTTCCTGCGCTGCTCGGCCGGTGTCGTTTACGAACAGCCCTGCTCCACTGGGCTGCATTTCAGCCGTAAAACTAACGCCTGCGACTATCCGCTGGAAGCCGGGTGCCCCTGTGAGTATCAGATATTGCCATTGGCCGATCGAAGGGGGGACGCCAGGGACCTGCCCCCTTCCGGTTCCAAATTCTTTCATTTTCATGCAGTTTTCGGGAAAAATATGACCAAATGGGTTGGCGCCCCCACCTGGGGGGTGTTTGCATCCTCCGTCTGGAAAATACTGGATCCACCACAGATTGCGGGCATTTTCATGCAGTCTTCGGGTAAAAAAATGGTCAATCATAGGTTGACGCCCCTATCTGGAAAATCGTGGACCGGCCACTGCATTCTATGTTTGTCTCGTGGCGGATCCAGAACCTCGATTAGGAGTCAGGCAAGAAACGCAAATATCAACCGGAAGCCTCCAGTGGCCATTTATTTCTTGATCCATTTTAGCTCCGTACAACCAATCGTACCTTCGGTTGTTTATCCTGTAGAATCTTTGAATGGTTCATAAGTTAGTGGCGGATCCAGGATTTCCCAGACGGGGGCGCCAACCTCCAATGTGGGGGCGCCAACCTATTATTTTGTCAAATTTTTCCTGAAAACTGCATAAAAATGAAAGAATTTGGATCCAGAGGTGGGGGGGTGTCCCTGGCGGCCCCTTAGATCTGCCAATGTAAGTTATTTATACAATTTGAAATTAAATGACAGTTTGATAAGATCAGAGTTTTCTCGTCTCTTAATTGCGCACTTTCTTTTTGGGAAAAAAATTCCCATCTTTTCAGATGTGGACCGCCCTATTAACAGTGAACTATTCTGGAAGAAAATGACTCTGAGGTTATGGAGAGGGAAGGCTAAGGACCCAGTTGCTGTGAGAGCCAAACAGGAGGATATCAAAAATAAAAATAATCAGTTTAATCTTCAGATTCATCCACTAAATGAAAAATATAAAGGAGGATTTAAGGAGGGGGATGTTGTCACTGAACAGCTTTTGAATGATCAAAGTTCATCAGGAAATAATGAAAAAGTGACGAATTATCATGATAATATTAATAGCAATGCTGAAGGTAATTCTTTTAAATATCATGTCTCAAAACAGAGGTTTTCAAGCCCCAAAAACTATAATCATAATTTTCAAGAAATTCTTACCAAAAAGTCATATTTTCTGAAAGAAGACAAAATTTCTAAGGATAATCATACCATCAACAAAGACTCTAATAAATTTATAGACATTAAATCTGATGAAGAAGATCCAGATTATCAAGGGATCCATGAAGTAAATGCAGGAACTAATAAATATATTTTCACTAAACCAGTTACCAAAGCTGATCCAACAGTGCTAAAACTTTTAAATCATAGAAATAAAACAACTCCATATGGCAGAGTTAATGATGAAAAAGTTCTAAATGTTGTTAAAGATACTACAGAAAACTCTAAAGACAATGGTAAAAAAGGAGCATATGCTGGAACAGTTAAAAATGAGTTTTCCAAAGAAGTGGTGAAAAGAACAAGCTCATCAGATTCAGCCACTTTTGATAAAGATAAAACAATTAAAGAATCAGGCACAGAAAAACAGAATAAAAAGTTGGATGATTTCATGGGACCATTTGTGGAAGGTAACACACCCAGCGATATTTATGACCAGAACAGCTGGCAGAAGTGGTTTAATGGCTTCCTTCCAAAAGAAGAAGCAGTTGGTCACAACTACCAACAGGAACTTTTAAGTAAAATGTTTCCAAAAAATAACTTTCAGCCAGATGTAAAAAGTCAAGAACTAGGACTTATTTCAACCAAAAAATCTAAAATCCCTTCTGAATCACATGATCAGCCCAGTGAATCACATGACCATGGCAATGACTATGCACCTTTGGATATAGACCCACTGCCTTGGCAATCTTACACCCCTGTCTATAACACCAAACATCAACCAAAATACCATTCAGAACAGTTCCATGAGAGGACCCCATCCTACAATAAGCAAAACAGACCTCAACAGAATCCAAGGAAAGAGAGGTATTTGCACCTTTTGTGTCTATACCAGA
The DNA here is from genome assembly GCA_038406175.1 of Haplosyllis leylae. Taxonomy (NCBI): domain Eukaryota; kingdom Metazoa; phylum Annelida; class Polychaeta; order Phyllodocida; family Syllidae; genus Haplosyllis; species Haplosyllis leylae. Next base: position 11,545 of record JBCAUG010709649.1, read on the forward strand.
AAAATTGCAATGTAGGTCAGTTCCCCCTAAGAAACATATTTTTAGTTTTAGTTGTTGTGCTTCCAAATCTATTTTTCACAAATCACCGTTGTGAAATACAAAAGGGATTTTCTTTTGTGATCTTTACTCAGGGTGAAAAAGTTGTTGAACAGGTTTAGCACTAAAACGCTGCGCCTTTTGTGTCCATTTTCGGTGTAATTTTAAAGGCCAATTTTAAGAATATTCGATTGGTTTGAACCGTACAGACACGGGAAATCGTGAATGAAACATCAAGAGTTTTAACGTTTCAAATGTGAAGCAATAGCTCGTTCAGTTTTTAACAACTGTTACTTTGTAGATACGGAAAGCATAGCTCGTTGTCTCCATCATTTCCTGGATACGACAGATTCACCGACAACAACGCCTACACAGCAGGTAAGTATCTTAGAAACCAGTTAATGAAACGGCAGTCTGGGTGGGGGTGGTGGTTCGATAAAAGGGCAACTTGTTGTATTGGCTATCAACAGTGGCGGATCAAGGATTTCCGAGAGGGAGCGCCAACCCCCGGCGTATGGAAATGAAGAAATTTTGCCCCGGTGAGGGCGTGCGTCCCTTGCGCCCCCTAGATCCGCCTCTGAGAGTGGAAAAAAGGGCAAAATATGGCATTGGCTACCAATATTACTGACGGATAGTAACACCGAAAAGTGTCTCAGCTGAAATCAGAACACGATATAACCCTCAGTGCTTTCAATGAGGTTTTGAACCATGTCGTCTTAACACTGAAATGACTGTAACCTGTTCCTATGTTCTGTAGGAATTTTCATCAAGGTGTATTTTTCTGATCTACAAACTCTCTCCTTTACAGCCAGAGAACCAGGGGGTTACGGTAGAGATAAGGAGGATCCCCATGGATACACAGAGACAATATACGGCATCTCTTCCCCTCATCATCCTGCAAACGGGTATTTCAGTTTCTCTATTTTATTGGTACTTACTCAATCAGATTTGTTTTCAAATGGTGCTTTGCGAATTTGTACAAATCTCTTATTTTCATTCAATTTAAAATTGTAGCTATGACAACAGCCATCCTCTGTATCCTAACAGCCCTTCCCAACATGACAACAAAGATCATTCTTATCCAAGCAACCATCGGCAGAGCTATGCACCAGGTGATCACAATCCTCGCAACGAACATGACAACCACGACTACTCCACTGGTAACCATGGAAACCACGGTCCTCCACACAATGGGGATCATTTCCATGACAACGTCAACACGTACCCCACAGTATTTAGGGTGAGTTTTCTTTTTCTTTGGGGAATAGGAGTTGTTGTAGAACTAACTGTTTTTAACTGTTTTAGAAACATTATTGGTTTGCCGTACTTTGTTCTGGTTTACGACTATTGTCATATTTTATGTCTTTGGCTTTTTCTTCACAGGAACCAAGGCCATCCGGTAGTTACAGAAACAACAGGTTTGATTCCCCTCAACATGGAGGCATACCCGACATGGAGTACCCACCTCGTCATATTCATCCAGGTAATGTCCAATTCCGATACTTGTTCTCAATTGACCACTTATCACTCAATCTCGATTTCATGGGGTCGTTTCGGGAAAACTGTTAAAACCGTTTGGTGGCGCCGCCAACTGTAGTTTTTGCGCCGTAAATCCTGCTTCCGCTCTAGATTTAATAAACAAATATCTTTACATTTACAGCTGATTCGAGGAGCTATTCACCAGGTAGGAGAACACAATTATCCTCCATAACATCTCCCCATCCTCGCCGTTTCAACCAACCCCATCCCTCACCCCAGCATGGGTATACACCGGCGCAGAATCCACCTGTGGTGCCATCTGCTGAAGCGCGTAAACAATTCTCTCACTATCACTATCACCATGGCAGCCAACGCGAAGGCAATCATCCCACCTCTCATCATGGCAACCAACATTCCTCTCACAACCGGCAGGAGGGAAAACAACCAACACGTTTGGGTTTCACTGGTAACCAGTTCAATCCAGGAGCGTCACCTCAAGAAACAGGTCAAGGTCACGGTAAACAGGCTAATCCCGTATTCTCCAGCAATAAGAAATTTGACCTTCACAATTCCGTATTGAAAGACACGGACAGTGAAGGGAGATTTCAGTTCGACCACCAAGCGGAACACAACGGAGCCCTGGGATCGGAGTCCACCGCAGAGATCCCTCTTCATCCTCCGGGAAACTCCCTCCTTCTCCCGAGGACATCGTCGCCCTCCACATCAGTAGACCCTCTCCCTTTGCCGGGAAGCTCGGAACTCTCTGCCCTCACCGACACCCTGTCCTTTTCGCTGAATCCACCTGACCCACTCCCTCTCCTCGGAAGCTCGCAACCATCTGGCCCGAAGAAAGGTCCCCTCCCTTGGTCAATGTACCACAAGTCAGACCCCTTCTCTCGTCCAAGAAGCTTTCAGCATTCCCCAGACGCGAACTCCATAGTACCTCCACAGAGTTTGCAGCATTCAACACAAGGAGACTCCTTTTCTCTACCGAACTACAATAACAATCCTAAAGGCCTGCTCACAAGAAGCATCAACAACTACCATGATTACCATGGCAACCCTGATTCTGGTCGCTTGGAGGAGGAATTCAGACGCAAAGAAGGAGGAGGGCAAGAAATAATACAACACGATGCCACTGACAAAAACAACGACAATTACAATTTGGATGATTCAGGTCCGATACTATCCACTGGCTATGATGATGAACTAAGAAATAACCATGGTTTTAAAATAGAAGATAACCGTGGTTTTAGAAATGTTGATTATGGATTTAAAATAGAAGATGATCATACTTATAAAAATGATTATGGCTTTAAAATAGAAGATGACCATGGTTTTAAAAATGATGATTATGGCTTTAAAATAGAAGATGACCACGGTTTTAAAAGTGATGATTATGACCATAAAGGATCAGATAACCATGTCTCCAAATTTAAAAGTGGAGGCTTTAATAAAAATCAGTATGATTTCAAAATCAATCCAAAATTTCACGGTTCAGATAATTTTGATGGATTTAAGAATCCATTTGATGTAAAAAACAGTGCTGAATGGGACAAGTTTTTCAGTTCCATGTTGTCACGAGCAAAAAAACATCAAAATCAACACTTACCGCCAGATGTCTCTGATGTTTTACAGCAATCACGTGATTGGTCACGAGACTATATGGCGGGAAATTCAAGATTACAGGACGCTGATCAGAGACCAAACATAGGTAAAATTAAATATAAATTTAACAAAGAATTTCCAAAAATAAACAATTTTTCACCCTATACTGAAAATTCTTTTCATATTGATAAAAAGTATGACAACAAATATTTTCCGTTTGAGAAAAAAAAAGAAACTTTTGATTATGGAGGAAATTCAAAATTTTTAACTAATGATGATCCCAATGAAGTTTATTTCGGCGATAACTTAGCTCCCAAAAACAGCTTAAAAAGTTTCATCAAAAATGTTAATGGTGTTATACCTTCAAGAAGCTCACCATATCATCATTTGGATAAATTTATTTATGAAAATAATATATCTTTGAGTAGTTTTAATGATAAATATACTTTTGACAACAAAATTAATAAATATTCCAAACTTCCCTGGTCAACTTTTAATTATAAGAAATCATTTTCCCCTTTAAATCCAAATGAAATATTTTCTCAAAAAGAATTTTTAAATGATAATTTATATTCAATGGATGCTCCTTTGGATGATGATTCACACACTACGAAGTTGTTCGAAGATCAAAAGAGTTCTAATTTAAATAACAGTCAAATTTTAAAAATAGATAATCAAAATCTCAATTTCTCAAATTTATTTAAAAATCATAAACGATTTGAAGGAGGTGATGATTTGAAGATTTCTCTCTCAAAGAAATCCTCTAATAATAGCAACAAATTAAATAGTTCTAAAAATTATTTTACTAAAATATTTTGGAATTCGAAATATTTTGTTGGTAATAATGGCCATGACCAATCTGAAAAATATCTTAACAGACACAAAAGATACCTAATTAAAAGCAAAATTACTAGTAAATATTTGGAGACAGGCGATGGTGAACTATTGACAGGTAAACATGCTGCTCACCTGAGGGTAAATACTCCACTCCAGCTGTCACACCGTCGCCGTCCTGGCCCGAGGCAACACAGTCGTACAAGACCTAAAAATAGGGAGGAGTTAATGCAATTAGGCAAATTATTAGAACAACCGGAAGTGGGTCACAACTTACTTCCGGGCAGTATCATGTTATGGCCAAATATGGAGAATATCAGGAACAATCGAACAATTATAACGCGTAATTATCTTAAAAATATGTCTGAATCTAAAAGTAAGGCAAATAATAATTATTTTATTGATGAAAGAAATGTCCTTACTGTTAAAGGTATAAATGGAAAAATAACTAAACTTAAAGGTAAATTTGAACAAAATTTGTTAAATGTTACACAAAACACGAAGAACAATGTGTCAACAAAAGAAAGCACACCTGGAAAGACACCAGCTGAAGGAAAACATTTGCGAGTTTCAAGATCATTCTTTACTCTCGGAACAAGAGGAAATCACAGACATTTGTACAAAAGAGACGGGCAACATGGATCCACTCCCAACTACCTGAATGACTACCCTAATCCTCACCTTCACCCTCGCCCACCACCCTCCCCGCCCATGAACCACACGGACACGCATGGAAATGATGAAACTTACTTTCCTGCGGAAGGCGACTCCCACAAGTACCCACCACCTGAGACAGATTCCTCTCGCATGGTACCGGTAGGTGGCAGCACCTCTCGTGCACTATCGCCATCTGGTGCCGTAAGATATCATAATTCCTACTACCCTGTTCCTGCACGCCATGGTAAGTATTTGGTTTATTATTACTGATTAAACAAAAGGAATTTTTACGATTTACAATCAGTGAATTAAATTATTCTGAAATCTATTCAGAAAATAATTTGGTTTTAAATATAAAATTTTAGTCTGTTTCCTAAATTGACTCGTTACATTTCAACACTCAGATGACACAGACAGAAGCATGGTGAGGGCGCCGAAGCGAGCAATGCGTGATGCCAAGTACACCGTCCGACGGAGACTCAAGAGCGAGAACTACTACTCACACAAGATGCATGGTAAAACTATCTGTCTGTCTGTCTGCTTGTCTGTCTATCTGTCTGAAAACTACTACTCACATAAGATGCATGGTAAAACTGTCTGTCTGAAATCTACTATTCACAAGATGAATAGTTCATTATCTGTTTTCAAAACTGCCAGGTGGTTAACTTAGAAAAAGGAAACTCAGTGGTTTGATGACTTATTATTGATCAATTGCTCTTGTCAACATAGCTACAATACCACTCAAAACATTTACTCAGGTGGAGGGGAATTTATTTTCAAATGAATAATTTTTCCGCAGGCGTTGTGGACTCGATGCCTTTCCGTTACGTTTCGGCGTTCCTCAACGCCAAGCCTTACGCCAAACTGGTAGGGCGTGCCGGTATGCAGCTCACAGAGGTGCTCAAAATCATGAAACACAAGTAAGTACACAGACTCCAACCACCAGATCCGCCAGTAATAGGTGGGGGACACTCGTTGAAACGTTTAAAATACAAGCAGAGTCAAGATGGTAAGGGGATGTGGAACTTGAAACCAATAAATCCCAAGTCACAGAAACAAATGATGGGCTATTATTGTCATTGAGTGTCAGCTGTTAGCGAGCGGTACGCTGAAAGTACGTTAATCAAATTAAAGCGAAAAAAAAAACGATTCCGTTTTTCCTGTCATGAACAGATACAAGCTGGATGCTGCAGGTATAGAGAAGCTTATTCGTCACATGCCAGATGACCAGATGTTCCTGAGGCCGCTCTCAGAGCCAGGTCATCCGGATATACACATGCCTGTCCCACCAGATGTCGACTACTGCCCTTTCCCCACCAGGTAAAGATGTAGTACGGAACTAAATTTGGGTCCAGAATGTCTCACTTCTGAAATCTCAAACACCGGATAAAAGATAAAGAAGTCTCTGAATACATTTGCTGCAGATACGTGTGCGACCCGAAGTACCCGTACCGCTCTATGGACGGATCGTGCAATAACCTGGTTCAGCCTCTGATCGGAAGATCCATGGTGCCGCATAGGAGGCTCCTATATCAGAACTATGCGGACGGTAAGTGTAACAACCTGTATCAACCTCTGATAGGGAAGTCCATGGTGCCTCCCAGGAGGTTACTATGCGGTGTTGTCCATGTCGGTGTGTCTCTCATAGCTGTTTGATCAATGCGTCACAGATTACAGGTATAGAGGAGGCCGGTATTTCAGAGAAGGGAGGTTTCCTGCCGGGTCCCTATGTTGTTGAGTCTAATCACAGTGTCTCTTATTGCAGGTATAGAGGAGGCCCGTGTATCAGTGAGAGGAGGCCCTCTGCCGGGTCCCCGGGTTGTGAGCCTGCACATGTTTCCAGATGTGGATCGTCCCAGTCAGCTGCACACGCTACTGCTGATGATCTGGGGACAGTTCATCGACCACGACCTCACTCGGACCGCCATCACGGAGATGCACATGGAGGATCAAGGTACACAAATATCTATCTACCTGTGAGCAAGTTCCTGTTGGGATTTAAATGCTAATTGAAACTCATGTGGGGGGATAGTTCCTTCAGACAAGTGAACATATCATGCAGATAGTTCTGCTATACAGGCGGTCGTATACAACAAATAGTTGCATTTTACAAGTGGTAGTGGGAATAGACGGTTAAGTTTTTAAGTGGTTATGTAATACAGTATATGTGGTCGTGCAATACAAATGGTCTTGTTACCGCTCGCGTACGGACAGGCATCTGTCTGTTCACATCCTTGGTTGGGGTGGGGATAGCCCATCTGCATCCCATAATTCTTCCACTGGTCCCAGTCCTTTCCAGGGAGGGGGTACCCCACTCCTGGTCAGGTCAGAATGAGGGGGGGGGTACCCCCTGGCAGGAATGGGGTACTCCCCCAGTATAGGACAGCAGAGCGGGCACTTGCAGGTATAGAGGAGGCCCGTGTATCGGTATGCCTCTTGCGCTCACGCAGAAGGACTTTCTAGTAATACAGATGTTTTTATAATGCATTGGTCATGTCGTACAGATGGTCGTGTTTTACAGGTGTGTTTGAGACGGAGGAGGTACGCTGTGGTTTTGACGGTTGTACGGTGGGTGAGCTGGGTCTCGAGGCATGTTGGCCTATCCCTGTACCGGAAGATGACCCTGATTTCCGGTTCAACCGCTGCCTCAAGTTCGTCAGGTCACAAGAAGTTCCCCCGCTGGACTGCAAACTGGGTAATTATTTTGGATTTTCCATTTATGTTTAAGTCGTGGTCGCCCACCCAGTGCATTTTCTTTCATTTCGAGAAAAAAATCATGAAAAAAATTAAATTTATTTTAAACTGTATTTACAAATTCCGTACGCAGACTCCCTTGAACAGCTTCATAAGATATAACCATGGTTTAAAATTGTTACTGTTTCTGTGCGCAGGTCCACGGGAGCAGCTGAACCAGGTAACGACATGGATCGATGGGTCTCAGGTCTACGGCTCAACCAAAGAGGAGTCCGATCAACTCAGGGACTATAGCGATCCGCGTGAGTGTGCGTGCGTGTCTGTATGTGTGTTTAGCGGCTTGCGTGAGTCAAATTTATGAAGCGAAGTTTTTCTCCTTGCGATTCAGTGTCCTCGCGCATTAAAGAACGGTAAAGAACTTGTTTCTTTATTTAGAACAAGAAAGTCATACCGCCAAGAGGCATACCACCCGCCACGTAGCAAATGCTCACTGTGTTGTCCTATCCTGGGGGGTACTCAGCTGGGGGTACCCAGGCTGAGTACCACCCCCTGGCTGAGTACCCCCTGGGTTGAGTACCCCTTGGGGTGAGTACCCCCCAGCTGTGGGCCTGAGTACCCCCTGGCTGTGGGCCTGAGTACCTCCCCCTGGACAGACCCCCTGGCTATGTGTATGATTTGAGTACCCCCCCACCCCCTGTGGATGGACACACGCCTGTGAAAACATTACCTTCCCGTCTTACTACGTACGCGGGGGGAATGAATAAGTTGGACTTAGGAAAAGAGGTTGAATTTTAAAATACATTCTCCGAACTGATTGATGCGAAAAATGATTTGGTTATGATTTCTATGGTTTATGTTGGTTACTTCAGGGCGGGGGAGGCTCCAGATCACTCCGCACCCCGCGGGTCCACGGTGGAAGCCGTTACTACCCCAGGACGACATGGTAGACATCTGTCGGGAAACTAACATCACCGTCAAGTGCTTCAAAGCAGGTAGGTCGGCAAATTGCTAATGGCTCGTTCACACTCACTGAAATACGATTGCGAAAGTGCCAGTTTTTGTTGATACTTGCCTCTATTCAGAACCCGTCTTTAAGCAAAAGAGCTTTTGTTAAACATTGATAATCACAAAAGCCTCGGTCACACTGAACGAAAGCGATTGCGACAGGGAAATGCTTGATTTCTTGTCATCGTTTACATGGGCTGTCTGTTGGTTTTTATTTTTGAACATTCACATTCGCCTTTGATACGTGTAAATTTACCACAAGGGCTTACCCAGACTGAGCTATAGCAAACCTTTCTTTGGTGTTAGTTGCCCAGTTTAGTACTAAAATTTAAATTTTTTTCTAAGAACCTATTGTAACGATGACCTACTGTAATGTTACCGCTTCCTTCCGTTTGTAAGGGGACGAGAGAGTGAATGAGCAGTCGGGGCTCACAGCGATGCACACAGTGTGGCTAAGACAACACAATAGGATCGAGGATGAACTACACTCTATCAATCCCCACTGGGATGGGGAGAGACTGTTCCAGGTGAGTTATCAGGGATCGATGATGCAGGAGAAATACTTGCTCACTCTCGTTTGAATTTGAATGTTTTCAGTCATGTTTGTCTTTGAATGTCTTTGTCTTTGTTTGTTTTTCGATACGAAACTTCCTCCACTGGTCTTTTACAAGACATCTTGGTATATTTTGCAGGAGACCCGCAAAATAATCGGATCCCAGATTCAACACATCGTCTTCAACGAGCATCTGCCACTACTGCTGGGACCAGCGATCATCAAACAGTATGGGCTGGGGCTGGTGGAGGAGGGATTCTATCATGGTGAGTCTCTTAGGGTGGAGGTTGTGAGTGAGAGTGGTTAGGAGACTGGAACTCATCAAACAGTATTGGATGGGACAGGTGGAGGAGAGGTTCTACCATAGTGAATCTGTGTCTGGAGGGTGTGGGTGAGGGTGGTTAGGGGACAGGGACCCATCAAACAGTATCATCAAACAGGTGTCTGTGAGTACTTGAAACTTATGCAGAAGTGTTTCGAACACAGATGAATTTGTAGGTGGGCTGGAAAGGGAGGTAGCGGGTTGTTGGAAGACTGGGAAAATGTACTATCAAACATTATGGGAGTGGAGTTGCCGAATTTGTGGGTGAGATTAGTGTGTGATTTGATGCTGGGGCTATTGTATGAGCGGTTCTACCACGTCCAGTCTGTGATGGTGCAAGGTGCCAATGTGGGAACCTGCTATCCATCCTGCAGGGAGGTCCATATATTGTGATACAAGGCAGATGAATGTGACCAATGATCATCAATTTGTTTCTCAAGTGCATCTAATTATTTCGCCTGACCGTCGACTTCTGCACAGACACCATGTTTCTGATTTCGTTTTGTTTTAGGTTACGACGCGACGGTGGACGGTCGAATCACCAACGAGTTTTCGGCGGCTGCGTTTAGGTTCGGACACACGCTTATTCAGGACAGGTTCAGGAGGTCTGACGTCAACTACAACAACGACGATAGTCTCATGCTCAGCAGTGTAAGATAAAACAAGAAGGTCCTCCTGCGTGAACGCAAGAGGCATACCGTCCGCCGCGTAGCAAGTGCTCGCTCTGCTGTCCTATCCCGGGGGGTACCCCATCCCTGGCTGGGGGAGTACCCCTACCTAACCTGGCTGGGGGGAATACCCCAACCTGACCTGGGCAGGGGGTTACCCCATCCCTGGCCAGGGGGTGGTACCCAATCCTGGGGGGGGGGGGTACCCCAACCTGACCTGGATCTTAGTCTCATGTTCAGTAAGCAAGTTAAAACCACAGTTATACATCATCCCCCTCCACAGCAGTGTAAGTTAAACCCAACAGTCGTATATCAGTCCCATACCTTTTGGCATAATGCTCAGCAGAGTAATTTGCAACTCAGACTTTTCCTTTCTCTGCAGGCGTTCAGGCGACCAATGCACATCTACGATACAGCCCGAGGCGGGGTAGATGGACTTGTCCGGGGCCTGTGTGATTTCCCCGCCCAAACCTACGATCACTTCTTCACCAAACAGATCACTCGAAGCCTGTTCACCGAAGCACCACCGAACGGACCAGGGATGGACCTAATGTCCCTCAACCTGCAGAGAGCGAGGGACCACGGACTACAAGGTAAGTACACCTGTCTGTCTGTGCATATATTGCTTTATATCTGTGTGAGAAATGTTCCACGACTAGGCTAATGGATCGTGCGAACGCTAATGGTTAAGTACCACTCTGTTCATTTGCATAAAACTGTAGTCATAGACCTGGAAGTGCATCGAACAATTCCGTTTCATGTAAAAATTACCAATAACGTCACATTTACAAACTGAACACGACGAGATTTCTGTTTGCTCTCTGTTCCCTGTTGTTTCTGTCTTCGTGCACCAAACATAAATCCAAAATGAGTTTGCTCAGCCAGTGCGTCGTATATTTCCAGTCACAACTTTGTACATTACGCATACTTCAGGTTACAACGCGTACAGAGAACTATGTGGACTCGGAAGAGCACATGACTTTGATGATCTGTCCAATCACATCACAGACGCTGTCTCTAGGGATATACTCAGAAGGGTGTACAAGTAAGTATCCAATCACATCACAGATACACTCTGCAGGGATGTACTAAGAAAGGTGAAAAGGCAAGTGTCCAGTCAAATCACAAAACCACTCTCCCGGGACATATATGCAGAAAATGTACAAGTTTTTAAGTACCCTTTGACATCACAGATCCACTCCACAGGAACAAACTCAGTTGGTGAAATAGTGAGTGCCAAATCAAAAAGATGGTAACGTTATCTCTTACGATTAATCCGCGTTCGAATTAGGCCGGAATTATATTGCAGCGAACGCGAAAATTTCTTTGATCTTTGCCGCTATTGAATATAAACACACAACTAGAAAAGCTATGTATCCATCAAAGCGATATCGCTTTCGCTCCAGTGTAATTCCAGCTTTACGCGTCCAATTCACCATTGCATTAAAAGGGAAGTTTCTACAAATAAACTCAAAACTCATTTAAAGCGAATATCGGATAAACCGTGTTTGAATTAACCATTTCCTGTACTTACCTTGTAGACATGTCGACGACATTGACTTGTTTGTTGGAGGAGTAGCGGAGGCAAGTGTGAGCGGGGGAGTGGTCGGTCCCACCTTTGCATGTATTCTGGCCAATCAGTTCAGATCTGCGAGGAAAGGAGACAGGTCAGTCACTCAAGTTAACAATTAAACTCCAAAATATGGAGCAAAAAGTTACGTTTACGGTTTCAGCTCTTCTCAATTTACCCCTCAGGATCACAAAATAAAGAAGAATAATCAAGGCTGAACCCCTCGAATCTGATCATGCCTGAACGAGACCAGTCCTAATTTTACACTGATTTTCTCTTTCTCGTCGCAGGTTTTGGTACGAGAACGACCATGAAGCCGGTTTCACAAGAGGTATTAACACTGTCGTTATACAAAAATACTACTGATATTTTTCATAATGGGAGATTTTTGGTTCATATATTCCAATCTTAGTTTTCTCTTCTCGCACAACGTACATAACGCTGAGGGTCAAATTGAAGTATTTTTTACAATTCAGCGTCATAATAAAATTTCCATTCTAATTTATTACTATTCTTTTCTATTCCCAGAACAACTATTGGAGTTACGAAAAACACGACTGGCTCAGATACTCTGCATCAACGGCGACAACGTGGACACAATACAACCATGGGTCCTGTTGAAACCATTTAGAGATGTCTACCCACAGTTAAAGTATGTACCTCTTACAACCATGGGTTCTGTTAAAACCATGCAGAGATGGCTACCCACAGTTAAAGTATGTAGCTCTTACAACCATGGGTTTTGTTAAACCCATTCAGACATGTCTACCTTCAATTAAAGTATGTACCTCTTACAACCATGGGTTTTGTTAAAACCATTCAGAGATGTCTACCCACAGTTAAAGTATGTACCTCTTACAACCATGGGTTCTGTTGAAACCATTCAGAGATGTCTACCCGCAATTGAAAATATGCACCTCATACTCATGATTTCACTGAAACCTGAAGGTCTTCCGGTATTAAAGGCTGTAAAGCAACCATCACGTATCGAAGTCGCACATTGCATGTTGTTATACCCCATGGACCAAATGTCTAAGAAGTAATGCTTGTCAGCATTGTGTCACGCCTGCACGGTCGTTTCTGTTGTTTGTCCTTTCCTCAACAAGGGAATGACATAAGAGGGCCATCTAGTGTTCATTTTTGAAATCAGTCTTGTGAGCATGGTTACAATAAATTCTCTGTCTACAAGCAAACACCCAACCAACCAAGCAAACAGAAACAATAGTGAGAAGATAAGTCGCTATGCTTTGCTTTACCGCGACTGAAAAAGGCAAATAAGGGTGCCACCCACCCACACCTTATATGCAACACTTATCAAGCAGGTACAGAACTACTGAATGATTCGTTGTGGTTTCAGTTTGCGCGGTTACGACGCTTCAAAGACTGGGATGCCGTACAACGACTTCGCTTCTCTGTACGAGCAGAACTTCAATGCCAGGACGGACTGCTACCGCCTCCCGAAACCCGACTTCAAGGCGTGGCGCCACGGGCCCTACACCGCACGTTAATCATCGTGAAAAGGAACTATTCGTCCGTGGGAGACATGGCTCTCTTTGGATACCCTCTCATCCCTGTGATGCATGGTTCCTGTACGGTCCAAGAATTACGCCTTTCATTTAGGAAATTCCAAAATTTGAATTGAACGAAAATCATTATTTTTAAGGAATAAATGTGACTATTAAAATAAATAAGTTTTATTGATATTTACAGCAGAGGTAAAGAACATCTCTACTCCACATACAGAATTGTCTTGGTTTACTTTTCTTAGATGTTTACATTACTGTCCGTAAATTACGGCGGAGAATTACAATACAAGACACCGTTTATATACTGACTACAAACTTATTAAACAAAAAAGTGCAACAACATTTCTACCGTTTGATGGTCTGATTGAAAAAGTATCTTGGGTAAACCAATGCAACATAAATTACTGACAGTATACATTAACCATAGTAAATGGACTTAACGCTGGCTCTTTCTTTCATTCATGCAATATTACGCTTAATCTACACTGAATATGTTCTGAAATCTGCACAAATAAAACACCTATACCCAGTTCACATGCATTAAACTCGAAAATCTCAGCAGAGTACTTGGTCAACTTACATGTACCATCTACTAGACGGTCTGTACCACCAAATAATCACCGAAGTGAAAAGATGCATGAATAGATCGGTTTAACCATTTCGCTGTTAAAAACTATACATGAATGTTAAATCAATTTCCAAATAACTGGGAAAATTTACTCATTTGATACTTGGACCAAACTTTCAGTTTCGATAATATTCAGGTTAACGGCCACAGAACTTCATCCATAAAAGCGAGAAGAGAAAGATCGAGGCTTTGTATTGTCCATCCGAATTTCAAAGTTTTTTTTCAGATGTGATTTGTTTACTTCGATTGGATTTCACTATTTCAATAATTTCCTTCAACTCCATTTAATTTAAGAACATGAATTCGAAAATGTTTTTAATTTTTTGTATTTCAATGAGAAATTCTCATTTAAATCTCAATTTAAATAAACAATCACCCCAAACATACATGCATGCATTAATTCAAAACAAGGCAAAACAAATCAAAAGAAAACGCATATTATTACACAAAGTCTCGATTTTAAACATGGCTGAATGGGTTGTCACTGATATCATGTCAACTAAAAGGCCATCTTTCCTTCCTTGCCCGCGATGATTCACAATGAATAAATCTAGTTCTTGCTCAGCACACCTCACACAATGTTAAGAGTGAAACGTTACCGTCACCTCCACATTTTTCTCATTGAAATAGTCTTTGTGTAATCGAATTGGGTAGGTCTCTACTACTCCATTGTGATAGATGTTTGCAGCAATCCATGGAGACTGCACATCTAGCCTTAAGTAGACGAACACTTCATATGGCAAACCGAGGTGTTCTATGGCAACTGGACTCTCAACGTGCAAATACTCCCCCTCAAATGCTTGACCCGAGTAGCTGACATAGACGTAGAACGGTAATCCTTTGACCAGAACGCATGTGGAGTATTTGAAGTATCCATTTTTATCCTTCTTTTTCTGACAACGAACCTTCAGAGACGTCATGCTCAAACAACGTTCAAGGTACCATTCTCGCGTTTCTGTTGGATCAATCTCCTCTCCAGCCTTCATGATCAGATCTCTGGCCTCTGGAATGTGTCCAAATTCTCTCAGGAGGAAGAATAAGAAATGTTTGTCAGTGAGAGGAAAGGCACAGCCTTGAGAATTCTGGGAATGTATTTAGTCCTCTCATCTTCTGGTAAAACCTTGACTTTGTCCCAAATTAAATGAAACATTTGTTTTTCACTTTCCGAGGAATCTTCTTTATCAAGTACAGCAGCCGGATGTCGGATGATGTCTAGGAGCAGCTCCACCGGAAGTGCAGAAAGGCGACCTTTTATAACATTCAAGAACCACTGGTGGTCGATAACAAACAGAATGTAGTCTTTTTTCAGTTGACTGATATCAAGCCGAAAAGCAGCTTCCAGTAAACCAACACAATTTTCAGTGTTTGTGAATGTTTTGATGAACTCACAGCACTTGTCCAAGATGCTTCTACAGCCAAAATAATTTGCCAGGACTGTCATTTTGAACACATTCTCTATCGTTAACTGCACTTCACCACAGTATGCGTACTTCAGAATCGGTTTGAAATCTTCTGGACTGACAAACGGAAGATGCACCTGACTCTGTGATGATTCCATTATTCCACAGGAGAACATGGTCCTAAAGTATTCAAAGTTTGCAGCCAGTATAATCTTGTGGACTTTAATGGGAACTTCACGTGGACCCACAAGCAGAGTCAGATCTGTAAGAATATCCTCCTCCAAGAACCTGATATAAGAACTGTCCTTTGTGATTCGAGGCACATCCACCCAAAAGGAGCAAAGTCCACTCTTACTTTTGTCACTTCTGCATTGCAGCAAATTTGAAAATTCCTGTACGCCTTCCAAAATCTGAAAGTGAAAGTTTGTACGTATAACCTAAACAACTGGAACCTCTTGGAGTAAAATTTGGTCCAAGCGCCCTATTCAACGCTGAGAAGATTCTACATGATAAACAATCTCACACAAAGTTTCTAATTGCGTCAGAAATGAAATCGGTATGATCTCATCAATTGTGCCTGATACTTCGACATTTGTGGTTTTCGTAAATAACGCATTTACAATATTGACATATCTGTCAATTTTGTGTTTCAATTTAGAGATATGCCAATTTTGTGTTGTTGGTTATTTACAAAAATGTCGATTGACTTCGCTTCACAAATGAAGTTGATTAAATTTCCCTTAATTCATTGCTTCGCATAAACTGTATAGAATGGCAAACGCAGCCATAGGATGTCCTCATTGAGATAACATGTTGATGTAAGATTGTGCAATGACCCGAAACCATGCTTTCCCAAGTTGGCTACTTTCCCCTACATTGAGTCGGAAATGCGATGTTTGATTTGGACAAAAGATCTCACGACACATTTGGCACTTTTTGTCTCCATTCAAATCGAAAAAGACTCATGTGGACCCTTTGGATCTGTTCCTGCATTCCGTCAAAATCGTAAAAATGTCTTACCATGTTTACCGGCGAAGACCATTTTCTTTTTATGCCAGCGGATGTTGTTCTGGTGGGTACCTTGTTCGCCATCTTAAATTCTGTTGCAAATAACAAATAGAATCAGATTACAACTATTCGTTCCTCACACTGGGATTTACACAGGTCAAACTTTTCAAGACCACGAACAGGACAAAAAAAATAACATTTCACCATACCTTTTTCCATGTTCAAAAAGTTTCGACAGCTCTGTCTCGAGTTTTGCGTTCGGTTCTCTGTTTCGAGTGCAACGACATTTCGTG
>JBCAUG010709650.1:0-13354 GCA_038406175.1 Haplosyllis leylae
TACACACGCAACTGACCAGCAACTTAGCTATCACGCAGAGGAGTCCCACTACCGGAGTGCCAAACCGTACATACCGCATTTATTATTATATTTACATGACGTGTATGACCTTACTGCTGAGCACGGAGAGAGAAAGCCTTATTGCCAACATAGGACCCAGTTAATAAGACAACAATAATGTCATTGTAATTCCACAGAAGGATTTTACAGGTTTTAAGTTTGCAAGGGCCTCCCTAATTATTATTTATAATCACTATTTATAACCATCCTTTGGTGGCTTAATAGACCTGTCAGTCTATCAAGACTGATCATACATCTTGCATGCAACTTGGGATTCTAGCCCCTTTCATTTATTGGCTGAACAAAATTGACAATACTTTTTGCAAATGTTCAATACTATGATGGTGGATTTTATACGGTCCAAAAATTTTAAAAGATCAACAAGTGTCTCATTGGAACATGTTTTTGACTAATAAAATCAGAATAGCAACATGGAATATGTGATATAGACATCTAAGAAACATCATTTTCTCACTTGCAGAAGTCTGTATACATACTGATTTTTTGCCATCTCCTGTGCACTTTATTACCACTCAATTTAGACATTCTACATTACCAGCTATTTCTATCGATTACATCATTTCATAGATAGTGCCACTTTAGGGTAAACAAATAGGTTACAGCCAATATAAATGCTTTATTCCAGACACACCCATTTTAGCATGACCATATATGTCCATGGGAGAACTTTTACGATAAGTTGATACTCATTTGTTTACATATTACCTTAGCTATACAACCTCACTATTTCTAGTAATGAAGTACAGAGTTACTGTTCAACTGACCAATCACATCCAATTACCATATTTGGACAAAACTAACAACCAATCAGAAGAAAGCAATGCTACATGCCCGAACAAGGACTTTTTGAATAACCAATCAAGAACCAGTGGTGTCATCTCTGACTAATCAGAACAAACTGTGTTACAGTGCTCTAGAAGCATAAGTCACAAATTAGCCTCTAGACACTCAACTTGGTTGAAGCAGTACAATGGTGATGCCACATGGCCAGAGTTCATCCCGATATAAGGGCTCACCCCAGGGAGAGCCAGCACTTTTGGACTTGCATCCAGGGAAGCAACAACATCTGCAACTAGCATTAGCACTGATTTTTTAGAACAGTGCTATTCGATTTGCAGATAGAAGATTGTTCATACAGAATGTCTTCTGAAGAAAAAGGAAAGGGGAGAGAGATGTCGACCACACCAGTGTCGATCCCTCCTCAGATGAACTCGGATCAGGCAGCAGCAGCATCTACAAATGAGGACAAATTCATGACATGAGAACAAATAGTAAGTCCGCAAATTACAAACAATTTATGCTCTTCCAATTCGAAGTTGAATTAACAAATAATTGACAATACCTTGTGGAATATTTCCATTCAAATTTATAGTACCATTACCAGATAGATAGTTGAATTAAAAACAATAACCGCACAGTCACCATGCATTTACAATAGTTGTTCAGTTTCAAAGTTCAATAAATACTCTGTTTAAAAGTAATGATATTCTGACAAATTGCAAAAAATAACAAGTTCTTAATACAATACAATGAGCGACAGAAGTGAAATTCGCAAGCACAATTGCACCCCTCATTAAAAGTATAGGGTTACAGGGATCAGGCCAAAGATAACCATAAACTGTGCTGATCTAGATAATACAGTTCACAGTTAAAAAGCATGTGATCAGAGAAGAATGGAGTTCATGAATTTCTAGACATCTTTTTTACAATGACCGTGGTACTGCTGGCTGCAGGGGTATGTAGGCCTTCAATATTGATGTCATCAATTAACTTCAATCAGTTCAATCCATTCAAAAATCCAACAAACCATTCATCATGTTCAACTTCTACATTAATCAGATATACATTATGTGAGAATTCGAAAATTCAAATTCAAAATTGGAGTACAAGCTGTTAACTCACAAATTACTCCACAAACAACACCCTGCTGGGATTATCTCACAGGAATTCACCCCTAAGCCATGCCAGACTTACCTTCAGATACTCATTACATAACATGTAACTCTTGAAGGTGTTCAAGCCGTCAATTACAATGCTGGAATCAATCAGGTTGTGTATTCACGTTATAATTAATCACTTAAGGCAGCTTGAGGTCTTAATTAAGTTTCATTACTGGTGATTATTCAATTCCTTCTTCCTAACACCACATTTTTTACAAAACTTCACTCTGCTTTGAAAATTGTTTACATTATTCGCATTACAAGGTTTATGGTTTATCTCATGGCATGTTACTTCAGTTTCAAATCATTTCTCATAATTATTCTCTCTTAATTGCTCACAACTTGCCATCTATTACTACAAGTTCGGTTTATTCACTCTTTATATTTACCAGAGTTCTGAAGATTGCCCTTTGAAATAGAATTACAACCAGATGAGAATGAGGGTGACGACCATCTATGTTTAACAATTAAATATACATACTAAAGAAAATACATTGTTATTCCTGTGTTTATTCACAACCAGACCAAAACTTAATCCCTACCAACTTAAAAGTTCCTTTTTAATTAAGAAAATACGTTGTTACATCTGTGTTTATTCTACCAACTTAAAAGTTCCTTTAAAATTAAAACAGCCTGCCTGATCATATAAATAGAGCAATCACACTCATGAATTGCAAGTAACACCCACATAATCATGTTTACAGGTATCACTGTGCAAGTCTCTAACACAAGAGGGTAAGAAGAGGAGAAGACTTGCCATTGATGGTGAGGGAAATGAGATGGCCAACTCGGTGGAGGAAACTGCACCATTGACTGAAGGACACGTAAGTGACAATGAATCTGAATCAGAAAATGAAGGTTATTCAGATAATGACAGTGTAATTGATGGTATGATCGATGATGTATTACTTCCTTCAAATTCTAAAACATCCCCAACCAAGGGCAGTAAAGATAATGAAAATGAAATCATAACTGCTGAAGGTTTATTTTCACAAGAGTACATTACAGAAAAACCAGTACCATACTTACCCGAAGTAGACTAGTGCCTCGGAGATGCAGTGACCAAGTGGTGCAGAGTTCCTGGTAAAAAAGACAACATCAAGAAATTATTTGAAAGATGTTTGACCCCCATAAATGTTGAAGGTTTGAAACCAGTTCACATTAATGAATTACTGTACAAGAAATTGCCTTTCCATGCTAAAGTCAATGACCAAAAACTGCAAGGTTTAAACACATTTATGGCCCGGGGATGCGGACCCCTGTTAAACACATTTGAACAACTGTGTCTGATTGAAACAGCAATTGAAAAGGACATGATCTGCCCCACACTTGAACTCAAAGACGGTAAGGTGTGCATCAATAATGACATGTTCATAAAAATGAATTCGATATTTGCAAGTTAAGAACAGATCTAGGTCATTCACTCAAACTACTGGCATCAGTACACTGTGGAATTTTATCTCACAGAAAGCACAATTTGAAACCGTATTTAGACAAAAAATGTCATCTCCTAACCAGAGATTCTAATCCAGTTACAAATGAGCTTTTAGGCTCCAATTTGAAACAGAAAATTTCAGAAAGCATGCAAGGACAAGATGTGGCCAGAAAACTCACACCTTTTAGACCAGAGAGACAGAGAGAATACTGGGGAAGAGGAAGAATTGTAGCTCGGGCTACAGCCAACCAAAGAGGTTATTGCATACCAGGATACAGGAATTCCAGCTTCAGACAAGACAAACAGACCAGGCACAACCCTTACAGGGGCACCAACAGGAATTCAAACTTCTAGGAATAACAGGGGAGGCAGAGGGCATTGCTTATGGCCTGAAACAATGCAACTGACTTCCCCCTGGCAGGCAGATTATGCCACTTTTTGCCATTCTGGAAATCAATTTGTACTGATAGAGAAGTTTTAGCTTTAATCAAGGGTGCCACATTTGACTTTACTGAACATATTCACCAGAAGAAATACCCACAATGCCTGAAAATGAATGCTGAAGAATCGGACTTAATGGACAGAAAAACAGAGGAAATGATTCAAGATGGTAGTATCAGTGAGGTCCAAAAACCAGACCCAACAGGTTACATATGAAACATATCTCTTGTAAAAAAGTGTGAATAAAACTCCTTTTATTTAATAGTTGATCTCAAATTGTTGAATGCCAAAATAAAATACAAAAAATTCAAAATTGAACATATGGACCAGATTATTCCTTCTATTTCAAGACAATGTGTATTCACAAAGCTCGACATTTTATCTGCTTTCAGTCACATCTATGTAAGAAGGGAGTTTTAGAAATTTCTCACTGTGCAGTGGTGCCACAGGTATTTTGAAATGCCTCGCCTCCTGCAGGGCACCACTTGTTCCCCATGACTTTGTGTGCCTTGTATCAGTACTTGTAAAATATCTGTGCTGCCATCTCATTACTCTTTCAGTATATTTTGATGATGGAATTTTGATAGCCAGATCAGCGAAGGAGATGTACATTAACCTACAACTTACCATGGACATCTTCACAAAAGCTGGTTTCCTGCTGAACTTAGATAAGTCACAATTAACTCCAACCACTCCCATTGACTTCTTAGGCTTTGTTTTAGACTCAGTGGAATTCACCATATCCATGACAAAGGAAAAAAGGGAGTCATTATTGCATATGGTGCAAAAAGTCTTGTCGCACCCACAACACAAAATTACCATTTGACTGCTTTCCAAACTCATAGGCTGTTTTGTAGCGACTTTCCCATGCAGCGACGAAGCCCCATTACACTACAGAATACTACACATATTCAAGATCAAGTCTCTTTGCAACAACAACTGGAAATACTCTGCAAAAATAAAACTGTCACTGTAGTGCATCACAGAACTTCAATGGTGGCGCCACAACCTAAACACAGATGAAATGATGAAATCTCTCCACCAGCCTTCTGTAACAACCCATGTCTATTCTGATGCTTCCAAACTAGCATATGGGGGATGCTGGAAGGGCAGAGAAGTACAATCATATTTTACCAAAAACAGGCACAGCTCTCCATTAAATCCAAGGAATTACTTGCCATTTTGTACACTCTGTCCTTGTTTGCTTCAGACTCAAGCTCTCACCACATACTTCTACATTGTGATAATTTCATCAGTGTCTGTTGTGTTAGACATAAGAGAAGCTCAGATCCTTTCTGGGATGCAGTTACAAGACAGATTTTTGACTTGGCAAAACAAAATAATTTCACAATTGGCATTACTTGGCTGAAATCTTCTGAAAACAAATTGGCTGACAAACTTTCATGAAAAATTTTATATAACCCTCGGATGGAAATGTCCATCCCAAAAGATATGCTCTGGTCTTATCTTTCACACTGTCTTTCCTGGAAACAAGAAATTGACCTTTTTGCCAGTGTGCTTAATTTTAAAATGGACAAATACTGCTCCAGAGCTAATGACCCAGGCAGCTTCTGGATAGATAGTTTCAGCCTCAACTGGCAGGGTTTAATACCTTACTGTTATTGTCCTTCCAAATTAATAAATGCAGTAATTGGCAAGATGGATTTGGACAACTTAGAACACATGGTAATGTTGGTGCCCCTCCACATAGGAAGTGTGTGGTTTACCAACTTCATGCAACATCTGTGAGAGCCTCCATTCCTCCTTCCAGCAATTACAGTGCAAAAACTTTTCCTCCCATGGGACAGCTCATACAGGCACCTGCTAGCCAAAAACATGAGAACACTTTTAGGAAATTTATGCAAGAGGCCCTTCTGGCTTGACTTCTGCAACAAAAAAGGGAAAGATAAGTACCACATGGATTTAAACACAACACTTGAATTTGTAGGATATTGCTTCTACTACCTACACTACTAGAAGCTGCATGTCTACACAACCTTCAAGTATAGTGAGGAGAAGAGGTAGCCAAGAACTTAGTATGTAGCTCTCTGACTGTGAACACTTGTGGTACTTTGAGTATCTGGTCAAACCTGACCATAATAAGGTTTTGTCTCTGGACAAGGACAAAGCTCTTCATTGGAAGAACCTATGGATGTGTGCCCTAATCAAGAAATAGCCTGCCATAAGGACTTACAGTGAACTCTATATTAGGACCTTTGGATGTGTGCTCTGTGAAACAGGAATGGCCTGTCAGTTTATGGAAGTGTGCCCTGTGAATCAGGAATGGCCTGCCATAAAGGACACTTAATATGTAAGAGGTGGATTGTGAGCCCTTAGATAAGGTATAGCCTGCCACCAGAACTTCCTTACCTAGATAATAGAAGTGGACACTTACCTATTCCAGGGAGAACCATCTTCAATATTGTCTGTGGGTTGGAAGGACTATTAACTACAGAACTCTTTACCTAGAGCCAGGGGTAGCTGTCTAACCAGTAGGTGACCATCTCCAGAAAGGTGTCTGTGGGTTGGAGGACACTCTGTTCAATAAACAGGTTTGAGGTAAAACTCAGACCAGCAAGGACACGAAATAGTCCAGCACTCTGGTTCTCTAACAAGGAGAATCTGAAGGAGAGGATATCTCACCCAGAGTTTGGACTATGGTCCCATGGTAACTCAAAACCACAAGATTTGTTAACCATACCAAGAGAGCATGGAAAACTGTTGTTACTGAAATATTATATGTTGTATTTTTCAGAGGATTTTGGTGCAGGCATTGTGCCATAGTGATCTTCAAATCTGTGGTGTGCTACAAGAATTAGACTCTCATATTTCTAAAGGTTATTTCAAGTTAGCCTGAAGGTAACAGATTGTTAAATGCAATACTAACTCTTGTCAAGCAATAAACTGGAATGAAATTGTCTCTGAGTGCCTGAGTCTTTCAGAGCACCGTACCTATCAACCAAGATACGGACCTGAGTTACAAAAATACACAATGAGAAGAGAAGTCCCATTTTAATGATGAAATCTACCCAGAAGAAGTAACCAGCATTTCAAGACCTTTAAGGGTTTCCCAACAGTAGCAGTAAAGCGAGTCCTCCACTGGTGTGGATCTGGTTGATGACCAAGTAGAAAAAAGAAAAAACAAGCAGTATCATGTTGATATTTTATTGTGACGTTTCCATTGAATGTGCACCCTGTGAAGACTGGTAACTGAAGGCTTGGTTTCTTTGTGATCATGTAGGTTGACACCAGAGTGCTGGTACCTGATGCTACTGAAATTTCATTGCTTTGGGACATCATTATTTGGTGAATCTTTTTAGTTTGCTGTATGAAAGTCATTAATTCTTGGACCGAAAGCTGTGGATCGCATCCCATTCCTTCGTCATCTGGGGTGATGTTTTGCCTCAAGGGGTACTATTTGCTTATTTTCAAAAGTTTGATTTTTGGGTGTTTCAGCAATTTTTGTGTCAGGATTCTTTGGTGGAATGTAAGATACAACTGCAGATGGCTTAAGTAATGAGGATCTTAGTTCTTGTCCCATCTGAATTTTTTCTGGAGGTGTTACTTTCTGGTAACATTGTAGGCTCACTGATGATTTGTGACTGGTGGTGGCCGTGATCTATTTGTTTGAAATATTCTTCCTTGTCAACACATTAATAGCAGAGATTCTTAGGCTGTGATTAGTGTATCCAAATAGTTCCAGTTTGCAATTTTTTTGCTACACTTCCAACAAATTTCTCATGTGTATTGTGGCCAACTAGTGTAGGACCATAGTAAACACATACTGAGGATCCTGTGGAAATTCAGTAAATGTTGGTGACTGCCACAATAAATCAACTTCTCTTGACAAAGAATAGAAATAAGTTAAATATGATGTCACTGGGCACGTGTTATCATCATTTGGCATTCTGGCATGTTTTATGTTGAATTTTTACCTTCTTTAAGTTACGTTATCACTTTTGAAATGGATGAAAGTTGTAAAACACTTGTGTAGGTATTAGTATACTTAATTTTGAATGTTCATGCACGTGACGATATTATTTCAGGGGTGCTTTTTTGATTACCTTTCCCAGCTTTTTTATCTCTTTCAACCCTTGCCAACTCAAATGCTTTGTTAGATACACAGAAACTTGGAGATTTTTTGTCAGTTGTATCAAATGAATGACGAAACTGTTACAGTGCCCTATTTAGTCCATATCTAAGAGTGTGGAGAGATCCACTTGAATAAAATTCCCCCTTCTCAGTACGAGTTCCAAGGTAAAATTTGCCACTCATCCAATTCCGGTTAGTCATAGTTGAAGAAATCAGTGTTATTTTGGTTGAATTGCAGGAGCATTTACTGCTTTGCATTCATTTGCTGCACTATTAGGATTCTTAAATTCCTCCTCTTTGCCCAGTATGTGTGTATTATTTACTGTTTGTATCTTTTTTCAAGAGGCTCACCAACAGTTGCCATCTTTGTGTCTTCAAGACGATGGAAAAACATGTGATCTGACTACACTCATGTTTTTTTTTTGGAGGGGGGTGAGTTTGATTTTTGTAGGTGAGGTGAGTTTGACTCAAACTCACATGTGCCCCCAGAGTCACCTCCTAATAAAATATTTGACCATAATTTGACCATCAATTCAACACCCCAGTAACCAATGAGCAACGTGGATGGTGCTTCGCTATGAAACAAAAAAGGTAGATGTACAATGGGAGTTGTAAATGATAAATTAAATTTGAACATTGTCAGATGTTAAAAACCATTCCGAGTTGTGATTCCAGATTGCACTATATGTAGATATTACTGAATCTCCTGATTATACAATCCCACCAATAATTTCGGTTATTTCACATCCGTTTCACCCTTCCAAAAGATAATCCACTTTCTAGGTTTAGCAAAAGCTTATGTGGCTGACAGATTTCATGTTTTCATGCAAACATATTTGAACCACAATTCATATGATGAGGTCCATGCCGACGACTTATTACCAAAAATTGAATCACGGTCAACTTTACCATAAAATCAGTATTCCAAACATTTTTGATTGATCTAAGATGTGTCGGCAAGATTGTCAACACCATAAATTCAGTAATATCCAAGAAGAACAACATCTCGGGTTTCCGGCAGATCTCTTGACCTGTAAACCGTGAACACATTGCAAAAGTATTGACATCTTGCCCTAAACCATTAATCAATATTTTGCAAACTCAGGTTAATTACATTAAGACATAGGCCTGTAATACAATCTACTTACAATTTTCAAATGATGTATGTTTCCAGCAGTCAATCAAAAGATAAATCTGATAATCAATTTCATTCAAGTCTAAGTCATAATGCAATTATATCGATTCAATTGGGATTTTAAGTTCACTTTTTCATTATCGTCATTTCTTTATCATCATAGCTTTGGCGGAAAATGACTCATTCAACTTTCAGCACCAAACTGGTATTTTAACTGCAAAATTGATTGATTTCTGGAGATGTGGACGAGCAAACAAAAACTTTCCAGATCTTTGCTGACACATGTTCAAGTGTAATGTAGATCTATCCAATTCATTTCAGGTTGCCAGAGAAACACAGACAGCGCAAAAGAAATTTTTTGAAAGAAACGTATATTAATCTTCTCCACATTTCAACTCCAAGCTAATGGAAGTAATGCAGAAAATATTGAGGTTGAATTTGCATGCCTGGGAATAGAGAGGTAAACTAAAGCAATTATGAAATGGTTGTCAAAATGTAATTTTGGACAACAATTGATCAATTGAAAAACGTTGCATAATATGGCATGCAATCTATAATGCAACTGCACTTAAATCCACTTTCCCGTCGGACAATTATGTAGGGCTGCTGGGCAACAGTTTGAAACATTATTTGTCACCTGATTTGTCGTGTTCAGTTTGACATACTAGCTAATCTAGTATATTTTCAAAATGCACACAAGTTTGCCTATGTGTTTTGCATTTGTGCTTTGCTAAAATGTGAGAATAAATTACAAATAGTTATCGTCGACATCAATTTTAATTCAATCTTATCTTACCAAATTTAAATTTGTACAAGAATTAATTAGTTTGACAAACACTTCCAATTAATTTGAATTAGAAGTTACAGAACGATGCCAACAATGCTAACTCTGTGTAGTTAAGAAAAAAAATTCTGTTCAAGGTTTACCACAATTGAATGACGCTGAATTGAGAAAACAGTGTATGCAAAACTGTATGATTTTAAAACATGACCTGCAGACTACATGACCAGAGTACCAACCATTTTCCATTTTTCCTGCAAAGCAATGATAAAATAAAGAAGAAGCATTTGTGAGAGAGTTTAGAAAAGTACAATGAACAAAATAAGTGATTTTTTCCAAGAATACTCTCAAGAGAAAATTGAAACCACAATGCACCTCCCATAAGGAAAAAAATTGTGAATTGCTGTTGGAAGGAAGGCTCTAAAACATCAACAAACTTGGCACAACAACCTATGCGATTTCCAGCAGCCAACACAAAAGAATTTTTCGCAAAAAGACAAAGTTGACAGTTTTGTGCAATATTGACACCAAGTATTTCCAACAAAAAAATAAAGTTATCTTTAGAGGGAATTAAACTCATAATCACTGGCTTAATAGTCTAATACTCCGCCTATTGAGCTGACCTGGCATGTGTTAATTGTGATCTTTAAGCTGATCTCTGTTCATGATCCACTTGACTATTTTGACTCAGATGATTTGGGTAGAATCAAAAGAGAAGGACTTCACAAGGATCTTAATGTCTCAGACATTACATCAGATTATTGAAACGTGATTGTGCGGTCGATTCCAACAAGACTTAACTTTATTTTTACTAGAAATTGTTCGTAAGCCTTCAATGCTAATATTGTATAAAATTGTTAACTTCCAACTTTTCATCTGCAAAAAATCTTTTGTGAATAGACGTATCTAGCAAAATAGCTACACCTGCCAAAATATTTTGTATTTTTCACCAAATGAATGCGTTTTCTAAAGAAAGATGAGAAATAAAAATAAAGCAGACAGTTTCTTTCACTTACCTGAACCGTCATATCACACCAAACGTTAGATATGTATCATGGAATTAAATGTTTTTGTGCTGTATAATTATCATAGATCCATCTTCAGGGTATTCTCTCACTGTACACCGTCTTATGTACTTTCGGATCACAAAGCCGTGTCAATGCTACCTGAACACTTGTTCTAGATTATTTTGACCAACTAAAATCTCATGGCATGGCAACTAGCCCCTTTACTCACTTATTTTTACAAACATTAGGAGGATTCAAACACATGTCATGGACGCTCCAACTGACTGAGCTATAGGGGCTTGGATACTTTTGAAATTTTTGTAGATCGTGTCGAAACAATTTCCAAAAGGAAGCTCCATCCCTTCACATTTCATCATTTCTGGATATACCAGATAATTTACTACAGCATTTTTAAAATTTCAATGTGATACTTCTTATCCTTTCCAGACGTTACATGAGGAAAACACCCCTCTGTCGACTATATCCAGAAATTGCAGTGACAAAATCTGATCCATGCGAAGCATTATTTCTCACTCAACAGATGAAATAATAGATGTAAATGCAAGAAGATCATTGCGCAACAAAAGTCTGCACAACAGAAATTTCAAAGGTGGTACGTGAAAAAAGGTCACTGTGCAACAAAAATCTGGGCAACAAAAATTTCAAATGTGGTGAATACTCGATAGATAAATGTAAATGCAAAAAGGTCACTGCAAAACAAAATGTCCCGAAATGTTTTCACTGAATTCAGTGACAAAAAATATTTTTTAAAAAGAGGATTGCTGTGCTCAAACCTACTGCCTCTTCTGTAAGAAACCAGCACTTTACCTCAACTCCATAGAGACACAGCTAACAGAGAAGACAGTTAAACTCCATAGAGACACAGCTAACAGAGAAGACAGTTAAATTGATTCCTACTTCAGTAATTTCTCAGATACTCTGAATTCACTGAATTTAACCCTTTGTGTGCAGGCCATCGATTAAACTGAAAATTGATATGATGGAGACCAACAAAAGTTGCTTATAGCTCTGAGTCCATTCTGGCAGAGAGCAACTAAAGTCAACAGTGACAAAAGTTGCGAATGGTTGTACAGACCAGCATTTTGCTCTATCTAGGGTCACTTTGCATGATCATGGTAAATTATTTTAGAACACAATATTTTTAGGTAGACTTCAACAATGTAGCTTTACTTTGGCCAAAGTGCGTGTGGTACATCAATGTGTATCTGTGTGTATGGTGCAGGTATGCATGCAAGTCTAGATGCCATCTGGTGGAAAAGGGAAAAATGTGTATATCAACAACAGTCACAGCCTGCACACAAAGGGTTAAGGAAAGCTCTGCTCTATTTAGGGAAAACCTCATTGTGCAACAAAAATCTCTGCAACAAAATTCTTTGCAACAAAAATTTAAAAGGTGGTGGACACCCTTCAGATAGATGTAACAGAAACAAGAATCCTTAGAAGCATTGTGTTGCACCACACTTGAGTTTGTTTGTACTTTATATCATTTTAGCTCAACAGATATATAACTAGATGGATGGCTAGATCGATAGCTAGAGATAGATATCTAGCTAGCCAAATGGATAGCTAACTAGAGAGAGAGAGAGATGTAGACAGATAGGTAGTTGAGATAGGAAATTGAGATAATGAACATGAGTTGCATAGAATCTACTGAAACACACTGGATTTAAATCTTTTTGAAATCTGATGGAAAAATATTTTAGACAAAAAGGGTATTTGTTCAGAACCTGCTGAAAGACATTTTAATTGAATATTTTTGAAATCTGATAAAAAAATAATTGGACAGAAAAATTTGCAGCTTAGATCTAGATCTATTTGTAGCTTAGATATAGATCTATTTGTGTCTTATATCTAGATCTATTTGTGGCTTAGATCCAGATCTAGATCTAGACTTGCACACATACCTGCACCATACACACAGACACACATTGATGTGCCACACCCACTTTGGCCAAAGTGAAGCTACATTTTTGAAGTCTACCTAAAAATATTGTGTTCTAAAATAATCTACCATGATCATGCAAAGTGACCCTAGATAGAGCAAAATGCTGGTCTGTGATCCGAAAGTACATAAGACGATGTACAGTGAGAGAATACCATGAAGATAGATCTATGATAGTTATACAGCACAAAAACATTTAATTCCATGATACATATCTAACGTTTGGTGTGATATCCTCATTTGGAGTTTAAAACGGTTCAGGTAAGTGAAAGAAACTGTCCGCTTTATTAGCAGAGCTTTGAAACAGCTTTGCTCTTTAAATGGAAATATAAATTCATGAAATCTCAGGTTTTCTCTTGATTTTTTGGAGTTTGGAGCAATCTGATTGGCTGAGAAGCAAGACACATGACCTGAAATGAGATTTCATGAGAGTTCGTGCTAAAGGATACCACATAGTCGTTAACTCATTTTATAGACAC
>JBCAUG010709661.1:0-13353 GCA_038406175.1 Haplosyllis leylae
TAACTTCATTTTTGGCTTCAATTGGCTACCCAGCGGGCGGTATGCCTCTTGCGTTCACGCAGGAGGACTTTCTTGTTTGGGAATATGTCTTGACAGTTTTATGATAAGTAGGCCTACTTCAGGTTGCATTCATTGGTGGTAAATTGTTTACACAGAATCATTACGTCTTTTGTAACATGTCGCGACTTAATTTTATTTAAATGTCTGTGCGTAAGCTCGGAACCCATCCGTGGAAATGAGTACACGTCCAAAAAGAGATATTTTTCATTTCCCCATAAATTCATGCAGCATCAATTGTCAGTTAATAGCAACAAGTACACCTGGAGATAAAAAATGTACAAAGATAACGCAGATAATGTGGCTTTGTTTTTTTCTTGCTCTGATGATTTCGTTGGGATCAGAAATAGTTCAAAAATATACCATCGTGCAATGTGCTTGTGTGTGATTATAAACATTAGTATGGTTTGAATAATTGAAATCCGTTGGAAATAAAGATTTTTTTCAGTAATATTTTTGTCAGAACTTTTGTTATGCTTATTAATCTACGCAACTAAAGGTTTTGATCCATTATTTATTATCTGGCAGCCTTCAATCAAAAAGTGAGGTTCTCAGATTTAGATCTACACACTATATATTTATTGTGATTAACTTTATAAAGTACAATGGTGTCTGGGGAATGGTTTCCTGAAGCCTTCACATTCCAAACGATCCATTATTCAATGGTACAGTCCTTGATACAGAGGGTATACAGAAGAAACTCTGTAGAATTTTTAACAATAGGTTTAAGGCTTTTTAAAATTCCGCTGATTTCAGCAACATTTTAGCAACAGTGCACAATATATACTTAGAACCTCTAAAGAGTCTGTTTAACAGAATGGCTTCCCATAGCTGCGGTGGTGAGTAGCCTTTACCTGACAAGTTCCTTTTACACAGTTGAAAGTTTGGATAGTCTGGTAGTAAACCCATTGCCATGAAGGTCATTGAGTCCCGAGCTCTTATAGTGTGTTTGAGTACCAATTCTAGTATACTTACACCTGAAAAATAAAACAATTTGCGGAACACACTGTTTAGCAATCTTTGTAAAGCCAGTTGGTACTAAATGAGCTTACTGGATGCAGGGGGAATGGTGTATACATTTATGAATACTGGGTACAAGGAACAGTCCATCAATGAAATGATCACCTTGGTCTATGTTTGGTCCACAAAGGGCCAGTCCTCACCACTGGATATTGCTGCTAGTATTCAGTGTCAGTGTCATCATATAAAAATTACACAAGAATGACGAACAAATGGTCGTATATTCACTGACAAGTACAGTAGCTTAATTTTGAAAGGAACTTGCCACGGGCTGTGGTGTGTAATTTGGGGGAATTATGTAGACGGAGAGATGGCAGTTATGGATGGGTTCAGAATAAAAACGCAGTCTTTTTCAATATTTCTCGCATTAGATGTTGCCTAAGTGTTGTTTATGTGTTTGAAGATCTGCTCGAACTCATTGCTATTTCTTTTCCTCTTAGTTGAATCTGGTTAAATTAGATGAATTAGCGTGCATAGAATAGTTGACTGTGTTGAAATGCAAAATGAATTCGTGATAGTTGAATCAACTATAAGAGATAGTACAGTTGGCCATATGTGAAAAGAATATTCAGAGATTGTTCAGTTCAAACGTGTGAAAAATTACTACAAACATTATTGATAAAGCAGTTATCATCAGACAATTCAACATATTTTAAAACAAAACTGAAAAAAGAACGTGACTGTGAATTTGACACTTCATCGCATGTAAATCGCTGAATTTTCAACGGCATCTAGTTGTGAGGTCTTACCTAAAATTTTAAACATTCAACACATAAAATCCCCTTTCAATGTAGCCTTAAACTTTGAAAGGACAATTGAAGTATTTGGTTTGGAGAATTGGGAGAAATTAACAGTAGCTTCAAGATTTTTCTGCAGTCAACCAGTCTTGTAAACAGGATAACTAAACCAGATATTTTACTTGAATTTAGATGCGGTCTGGTTATTGAACTTACTTCACCAAAATGTGTCAAAACTCTACCATGTCCTTTTCAAATTAAAGACGGTAATTCTTAAAAAATTGAATCTCAAAACTGGAATGGCACAAGAAAACTGTTTTATCAGAAATCTCGGCAGTTTATGAAATGGAATGTTTTCTCATAAAGAAAATTAATATCTGCTCAGCTGCAAACCAATACTAGGATATTATTGAACCGAAGTGAAATTAGAATTAATGTCATGTTCACCCAGCGAGCTAATTTGATCTGGACTGCTGTTTAACACTTTAGACATGGTCATTCTTTTCTGTTGGTTCACGTAAATTGGAATTGACAGAGAAAGTACATATGATTGATCGAAAAGTGCTGCGGTTGAGACTGATTTCTTTGGAAGCTGTAAAGAAATTCGTTTACTTTCAACTGACTGTCGAGATAAAAAATAGTGACTTGTAGTTGACTGACGGTTCACGAGATTAGTCATAATTGTGTATTTTGTTCTTAATTACCGCCCGCGTACGTAGTACGATGAGAGGTTATGTTTTCACAGTCGTCTCTCTGCTAACACGGGGGACGGGGATATCCCACCTTTTGGTCCCAGGTCCTTTCCCAACTTCTGGTCCCATGTCCTTTATGGGGGGTACCCTAGTCCCAGCTGGGGGTACCTCAGGACAGGGTACCCCCAGGTGAGACTGGGTTACCCCCTGGCTGGGACTGGACTGGGGTACCCCCCTGGCTGGGACTAGACTGGGGTACCCCCACCCACCAGCTGGGATTAGACTTGGGTACCTCTGGCTGGGTTACAGTACCCCCTTCCAGCTGGGATGGCATACCCCACCCCACAGACAGTACAGAAGAATCAGCACTTCTACGAAGCGGGCGGCACGCCTCTTGCGGTCACGCAGGAGGACTTTCTTGTTGGGCCTTCTGTTTTTTGGAAATCGATCTTCCATTTCAGTTTGTACGTGGTTGTGGATAATCGTTTGGTGCTGTGATGAAATCACCATGACAGACGAATCACCAGGTACAATGTTCAATTAACAAATTGTAAACGGTTCTTCCATACACATTTGATGCTGATAACCTTCCCTTCTCGTGTTGTTGCTTTCTTGGTTGTATTTGGGTGGTTTGATTTTCGGCAATTGAACCTATGTTTATGATATAAACCATGGACACCAACTACTAAGTTGAATGAAACTCCAACTTCAGCAGTAGAACAATAAACATTTCTCATTTCGCGACAATTTAATTCACGATACTGTCAAATTTCATTGACATAAACACAAACCTCTTGCTAATAAAAGCGGTATTACCGAAGAGAGGAATCAAGGGAGAGGCCAATAAGTAGCAACAAAATGACCAGTCATTTTTATCGATCTTCATTGAGTCTTTTGAAGGGATATAGTTGTTTTCACTGTTGACGTGTGATAGCAATTCATAGCGTGAACATTTTGCTGATTTTTTTTACCACAAGACAACCTCCCATTTGTCGTGGGGTCATAAAGACAAGGACACGGTTAGGGTGCGTGAATGTCAGTTTATTGGCTGGACTACAAGTTCTGCTTATGCTGGGAGCATTTACTGAAGTGCCCGCTGTCTGCTAGGGGCATGCTATATATTGGCCAGGGGACGACCTTGACCTTGTGGTCTTAGTTAGACTTGTCACAGTCCGACACCATTAACATTACGAGACGATACCGACCACGCCCATACTTACTATGCTGGCCAGGGGAAATGGGTAGGGTCACCTGGTCAGGGTCCCCCACCCCCCGTCCTCCTCCTCCCTGACCAGACCTAGCTGGGGAAAGGAGAGGTGGTATGGTCACCAAGACAGGATGTACCCTGCCCCCATGCACAGACACACACTTGTGAAAACATTACCTTCCCTCGTACTACGTACGTGGTTTTCGGTAAAAATAAGTTTGCGGAAGAACCTGCCCATTACGATCAATTGGTTCAGAAGAAAGAGGCCGTTATCCTGTCAAAGGCCCTCTAAATCACTCAGAATTTTTTCTTTCTTGTGCTATTACAAACGTAACAAGAAAGTACTTCTACGTGACCGCAAGTGGCATACAGCCCACTGCGCATCAAGTACTCGTTCTTCTGTACTCTCCCGGGGGGGGGGGGTGGTACCCCAGTCCCAGCTGGGGTGCCTCCCAGAAAGAACCTGGGACCAGAGACCAGGGTGAGAACCCTGTTGACGCCTGTGAAAGCAGTACCTTACCCATCCTTCAGATGTGGGCGATAATAAGACCATATCATGTTCCATGGTAGAAAATAATTATAATTATAATTACAGCACTTGATGGAGAGAGAGGCTGTGCTAAAATGAAAATTTTATAACACTTCAAACATTCTTTTGGTGAGGTGTCTCGTGCACAGATATAATGAAATGTTTCAAATTAAATTGAGAAACAAGTCCTTGAAAGTTCTGATTCTATTCTCAGAATCAAAACATGTATTAGTCGCTCAAAGCTGATAATTGCAATGTTAGTGTGGAGTGGGACCCACAATTCCCTACAGTAGTTTCCCAACTAAACTTTTTGTAATATTAATTTTTTCCTGAGCTAATACATTTCTGCAATTAGCTTTAAAATATTATTGTCAAAGTTAAAATACATTTTACATTTATTCGTGCTTTTAAAAGTAAATTAAACTGTGTAATATTACTAAGAATTAAGGTTTTAAACTCATGAGGGGCCCCAATATTCTCAATCGTTAATTTCCAAATATTGTGACAGTATCAAATGGTATATGAAGAGCATATTACATTTGTATAATTTAAATATTAAATTGCTCATGCGTTCACAAGACATACTCTACACAAATGAGACATACTCTACACATGTGAGTTTTAAGTACAATACACATCCAATTTGTTCCGAGAAAGTTGTATAACCACAAATAAATCTGTTTTTTCAATATTTGGTCTCATAATTGCCTTCTTTTCCTTTCAAGAATTTCAAATTTGAGTATTGTCAGTAATGTGCTGCCAATTCCAAGCCAAGAAATTAAATTGATGCCTCATTGGAATCCAGGTCGACATATTAGTATCAGCTTATGAGAAGAATTGAAATTGATTAATACAAATTGAAATTCATGAGAGATATCAGAAATATCAAGGAGTGAAGAATTTCACATTGGTGACTCATGAACTTACATGTGATTGAACCCATTCCAGGTGAGATTTAACCCACCTCATGTCAAATTGAGCCAAACATTGAAGTTTAGTTGGGGAGAGCCTTTGGTCAACTTTTAGCCATTGATGGCCATCAACAGGTTCATTTTGAAGAATTTCGGTTGCAAGTCTCTGCTGAATGGTGGAGTCAGGGCAGTCCTCTTTATAATTTTTGGTAATGGTTGAGTCAGGGCAGTCCTCTTTATAATTTTTGTAATATTAGCTGAAGATTGGGTTGAAGATCAATTGGCCTAAATTTAGTGGTGTTTGGTTTTCGTTGCAAGTCTCTATGTTAAACGGCGGAGTCATAGCAGTAATTTTTAGTAGTGGCTTCCATCCAAGATTGCTAACAATATGTTCAAGTTGAAGATTGACACAAACTTAGTGGTGTTTAGTTTTGGTTGCAAGTCTCTGTTGAATAATAATAACCAGACAGCCATTTTGTGATTTTTGGTAATGACTGCCGTCTTCTAAGATGGCTGACAACATGTTCAAGTGGAAGATTGAGCTAAACTTAGTGGTGTTCATTTTTGATTGCAAGCCTCTGCGTTGAACAGAAGATGTTTTATTGATTTTTGGTACAACAATATTTTTTATAAAAATTAACAAAATTTTAGGCAAACACCATCCACGACCCACCAATCATTTTAAAAAGCTTGATATTTGTTCACTTTGCATTCCAAGACTCCAAATTAATTGTGGCTGTTAATGAAAAATGAAGGACATAGTTTTTTACGAATACTTATGTCGTGTGTATATAATTATCAATCTGTTCTCCAAGTTATAGTTTTTGTGACCTGTGATAAGCTTTTCTTTTACAGCTTTGCCAAGAAAGTAGCGAAATATTAGATTGATAAAATCTTTTTTTAGCCTTTTTTGCCTGTGAAAGAGAAAAACGGTAGGCAAAATCCTGTACGCCTCGAAAATCAATTATTTATCATCTTCACAATCAGTGAAGTCAGCTCTTTGGACAATACATGTGTGTTGAGGCATCCCGTAAATGTCCTAAGGGCCTTAATGAAGAGAAACTGAAAACGGAAACCTCCTGCATATGGCTCCTGTGCCACAACTGTTACTATTTCTTGCTATGAAGAAACTTACATTTGTGTCATGTTGTTTTGAGAAGTATTTTTAACTTAAATTAACATCACAGGTGAATATATTTCACAATGAAGAAGACTTCCACAGATAATAGGACCTAACATAGATTAGATCTGTGAACATATTGAATAAACAAACAAACCTTCATATCCTAATTGTACACAAAAGCAAAGACAAAAAATATAAACACAAAATATAATCTGGGTAAGATTAATTGCCACAGAAAATAATTATGTAAATAATTGTCTGTTTTGTGGCAGGGCATCTTCCTCAGATAACGTGTTATAAAAAGATCGTATCAGATTTCTGTTGTGTCATGAAACACTTTCTTGAGGCTTGAGGCTGTTTTATGGCTTTGCAACAGAAGCCAAATAGAGCAGATTGGCAGAAAGTAGTGCTTCTCATCTCGCTCAGAAATATGTGGCTCAGCTATGTTTGATGGGACTGGCAAATGTTCGTTGTTGTCTTGATATTAAAATTTTAATAACACAAACAATTGTACGCTGATTGTAGACATATTCCGCTGCCGAAATTGTTCTTTGGAAATGTTTGACGTCTTCGTATGTTTATAATGAGAACATTTCACGTCTCCAAATATAATCCACCATCTTTTTCAGAAGCCCAGTGAAAACGATGCCCACCAAAGGTGACTGGTGGCATCCCTGTTTTTCTTCCACACTGCCAACTTTCTGGATCTGCTACTTCAACAAATTAAAATTCTCATACAAAAGTCAGAAAACATAGAGTTTACTTTGTTGTTGCAACAGAGATGATTTTTCAGTGTACTCAGAAGGTGAATAATTTGCTTGATCACATTACATATTGTGGTTATACTTGCAGTATTTTACATAATCTTTGTGGACTCCATGATTAATATAAATCAAAGGAAAAAGACTTGTCTCATTTTCATGATTTGTTGGCGCGTCACTGACAAACAGAATCATACCATTTTGTCCCATTATGATCAAAGATGACCTGTAGTCAGCTTTCAAGTGAGGCAGCTCGCCATGTTCCGACTGGGACAGAGACTTCTCAGTATCAATGTTAGTCAGTTCATCAACATCACATCAAATAAGAACACTTGCTTCCATTTTGACAAAGCCATCATTTTCAAGATAACCACCTTGAAAATCTTGAAGGTCACAAGCTTTTCAAATCGTAGTGATAAATTCCTTTTTGTGTGTAACTTTGAAACGCATTCCGAAAACACATAAAGTAAATACCGTTCATTGGCCGAGTTTGCCACAAGGAAATTGGCAATCAGTAATATTTAACAGTTTTATAAATATAAGAATCAGTTTCAACCCATTTTCTTCACGAATTTGTATGAATTTTTTTCTTATATATTTTAGGTACGTATGATATTTAGTTTATCTTGCCAAATGGATCCAGAGAAACAGCACTATTCAAAGACTGGTAAGCAAAATTACCTTTGCTGGAAACGTGTCCCTAGTAATGTTGGTGAATTGTGAATTTTACTGGACAATTTGAAGGACACATATTCACTTGTTTGTTTACATATTCTTTTTTTGTAATCTTTGTTTACATAATCTTTTACATAATGTTTGTTGTTTACATTTCCTTCACAAGTGTTCAATTTTACTCATGTAGTTCTTTTACAAAAAGAAGGTTGTTCAACGATACCCTTAGTAAATGGTAGTACTCGTTTGGAGTTATGGGAGGCCTAATAGTATAGGTTTGCTACCCATTGCATAAAAAATCCAAATGTCCACCAATCCGCTGGAATATTTGGTTAAAATGTAATCCTCACACATCCCTGTAGGAGAGAATGATTGAAACCTCACAAACCGATATTTTATCAAACAAGTGTAACAGGTTGAGGGTAAGGTGTTGCGAAACTGAGGAGATAAAAGCAAACTGAGAATACATTTGGCTTCCAATGGCCAAGGGAATGTTAAGCTGTCTGCAGCCACCTCCTCAGAAGGTTCCACGTAATCCCATGCATTGATCATGCATCCTTCTGTTCACCCCCTTAGGAAATACCCAATCAGAGTCCCCCGCATCACATGTACTCACAGTAATAGCCAATGAGCTGATTGCATGACCCAGTCAACCAACCACAGCATGACATGTCAGTGTGTATTCCAACTCACCCCTCAGACCCCTACACAAGTAACTACTGGTACAAACCCCATTTAGTTTGTTTCAGTACCTGCATTAACTACAAAAGGTGCTAAATAGTTCCAGGCCTTTCCCAGGTTGCCACCCCCTCATGGGCACTACTTTGTGTGGTAACACTGATATTCTGGTAGGTATTAAGTATAAAAGGGAGGTGTGCCCTATGAAAGTAGAACCTCCAGAAATGCCACCGAACTGTTCAGTGTCATAATAACAAACAGCAGGAACTTCTTAGAGTTTCTTAGCTGCACTTGTACTCCTGCACTTTGACTTAGACCACACTTGAACTACTTTTACTATGAGCTGTATTTAGACTGCATTTGTATTCCTGTATCCTAAACTGTACTTTAGACTTTAGACTGTGTGATCTCCTCAAGATCTCCCCAAATATGTGTCTGCAGATGCTGTCTGTGAACTGTGTTATTGAGGACTTTCCAACCCCTCACATTGTGAATGTACATTTATTGGACTTACAAAGGAACTATTGGACTATTAATGTCACTTCTTTAGACTTTGAATGCTGATCTGCCTTGTTCTATGTTAACCAGTCTCAGGAGTAACAATAAAGACTGTGCATAAGCTGAGTGTTTGTATTCTTCATTGCATGGACAGCCACTTAGAAGTCTACCCCCCTCACCCAGTAGTACAGTCAGCCACTCCTTCTTCACAAATAGGTCCAGTGCACGGACTAATACCCATGAATAACTGCTGTCACCCCCTGAGATTAAACAACTCTTGCTCTCCTCACTGACCACGAGGACACTCAATTCTGACTGGGGTTGAGTTTGATACAATCAACCAGGTGATTGTAATATATAGGTGACACAAGTATACAGAAGGTACAAATTCAACAGAAAGTCACCTTCTTAAAAAACAAAAGAGTACCGCCAATGAAATAATGAAATTGGACTGCGTGTTCAGAGACGTTCTGCGGATCATGAATTCAGAATGACGAACTAAGTCATTTGAACTTGATATTGTCCGAGGAATGTTACAAAGTATCTTCATAATAATTGAATAATTATCACGAAAAACTAAGGAAATTGACGACTAAAATGAACAGCAGACGTTTTAATGGATCAATTGATTTGACGAGTTTCTGCTGGGTATACGGTGATGTTTTAGATTAGGCGTAATTAAGTTCTGACTTCAGTTGGATGTAGCCAAGCACGAATTGTGATTTACTGCGTTTTAATCAGACGTTATTGTAATATTTCTATCAAGATTTGTTACCACATTGATTTAGCAACATGTTCCTTTCACAGGAACTTCGCTCTTTCTCATCCATGTTAAAATAAAGTCACGATTCAAAAGGACCGGTATTTTGATTCACGGCTATTTTATCTACACAAAATATCTTTAACAGTAAATATATAAATTCATGTGGAAATTTTATAATATGGAAGTGATGGTTTCACACATGTTGATAGTGAAACAATAACAAGACTGCCATCCGGTGAAAACACACTGGCTGTCTTCCCCAACGGACCTTATGCTGCTGAAGAAGGAGGGACTGGGACCAGGTCGGGCACGGTTAATTCGAAATGATTCATCGGCAAGGTTTTCCTTCGAATTAGGTGGAAATTCTAAATAAACTCTGTCTTGTAATTCAAACTTTTCAATAAACTTTGAATTGGAATTTACTCATGACATGTAACTGGGGCAACTTCAAAGCAGTTTTACTTACTCTTGACACTCACGACATCTAACCAGGGCACCTCCAGGGCAACTTCAAAGCAACTTTATTGTTACTCTCAGCACCCATTACATTTAACCTAGGTGTTGTTGACCTAGATACATGCAAGATCAAAGGATGTCAATACATGCATGTGCAGTCCCTGGGAGAGATGCTTGAAATTTTTGTCATTCTTTTGGACAAGGCTCAGGGTGGAGGTGAAAGTCAAGTGAGCTTTAAAAGACATTTGGAAGCTCTTTCTAAACACATATATAACATTTATATTCAAATCCAAATTTTCAAGCAGAAAGGCAATTTGGTCCACATTCCAAACCTTGAATTAGCAAAGACAGAATTACAAAAACAGATTGTAGAAACCCAAATCAAGTTGGTACTAAAGAAGGCACGGGGGAGAAGAGGTGATAGGTTAGTATCTGGAGGAGGGGGGTAAAGGGTTAAGCCTTCCTGGGGCTTTGCACTGGGAAAGCCATTCAAAGAACTGCTTAACTTGACCATTTTATTGTTGTATCTAACAATAACATGGTCAAGGTGAGGGGCCACTGGCAACTAAGAGCTCTGCAGCATTGAACCAAATGACTTGTATAGTATTCTTATGTCATAAGTGTCAAGAGTAACAAGTAAATTGCTTTGAAGTGGCTTTTATTGCATGTTGTAAGTGTCGAGACTTTGGTCTACAATTTGATTCATAATGCAAAGTTTTTGAAGAAGGAAATACTTCAATTTAAAGCTTGCAATTACAACAAACTTTGATTTAATTACAGTTTCTACAATTTCTAGTGGAACTTCAAATTAACCATGCATTTTAACCCTGAAAAGATAGGAAAGTGGCAAAGGTTTAGCAATAAGTTTGAATTAAGTGGCACTTCGGATTAACAGTGTGTTCGAATTAACCGTGCGCGACCTGTACTACGTATGGGGACGTAAATGTTAGCCCCTTCGCTTTGCTGCTCACCTGATGTGAATGAGCGCACAAGTAAAGGCACAGTTATGGTAACTTTTGGTAATCATTTCATGTGTCGACATTGTTAGTGACCCAGTTCCCCTTGCCACTGGCACAGCCACTCGGGTTTATTTTCAAAATACATTTGAGATCAATTAACCAATTGGTCTGAATGATTTAATAGATACCCCACTAACCATTGATGCTAACTGTCAAATTGCCCTGACCATCGGTTCAGATATAACCATAATTTAAACGAGGGAAATATTATTTTGAATATCCTTTGTTGATTATTTCAACATTGTCAGCAGAGCCATTATTCAGTATCAACTGTAAGGATGGTTACCATCTCGGACTCCATCTTTATCTTCAGAATTTTGCCGACATATTCTAGCAATAAATGTATGGGGTTTGAACAGGAGTCTTTTGCTAACTAGTATTCTTATCGTGACACCGCGCAGCCACTTGCAAGCTAATGGAACTTGAAATCCAATTCATCTAATTTATTTCTTTAAAGGAATTTTAATTTGTAAAGATTGGATGGCTACATGGTCAGGCTCGGGTACTTTGCCTTTATTTCTTTTCCGTTTACTTAAGCCATTGCATCCCCATTTAATACTCTGGAAAATTTTAGACACCAAGAGTTTGTCTGAGATTATATCAGATTGCTTAATGCAGTAAATGCAGAGACAATTATTCGATCCTATAATGACTCTGAATGGCTAAAAGATGGAAATACTGAGTTTTATGAGGAATCTTCATGGTTTATCGATTGTGTAATAGGAAATGGTTCAGACTAATACCGGTCGATGACGCAAGTCATCATATAGTTCTCTCACTGGTGACTCTGTTTAGGACCAATTTTTACACTCTTATTTGGTTGACTGTAGAGTCACCCAGTAATATTCTTCACTATTTGATTTTATGCTCTATCTCCTTGGCAATTTTTAAGGGAAAAAATCCAAAGCCAAAATAACCCAGATTGCTATGGAAAACATCACCTTGAAATTTTTTCCTTTTTAAATGAAACAAAGTTATGCAGAAAGTTTAGTCTTACAGTCAGACTGAAATACACGGAACTTAGATTCAGTATTTTAGTATGTTGTTAAAAGTGCAACAAGTAGGTTGACTTGGAGGCATGCCGGTCTTAAATTGCTCCCTTTGATTATTTGTTAATGTCAAACGCAAAGACATCAACTAATGAACTAAGGAGGTTGAAGGAGATATCTGGATAAAGTCACTTCTTTGCAAATAGGCTTCCCGTCGATTTCTCCCTTGGCCTGGAGGGAGTCTGGTGTCGCAAGCATAAAATGTCCACAACGTTAAGAAATGTGCATCTGTCTGACCAAAAACAAGGTGGTTTGAAATTCCACGTTTAAGCTGGAAATTACAAGACGTAAAATCCAACATTGGTTTTACAGGGAGACTTTTACATGGCGCGTGGATTTAACGGATTTCCTTGTCTTTAAATATGGTATCTTTTTGGACAACAAATTCCAGAAGATGACGTCTGTTTTTATTATTTAAAGAATTAAGCCATCCATTAAGTTCTGCTCTGATTTGTCTTTTGATTTATGTAATGTGCCTGTCCAAACATATTTGAGAATACGTGAAGATTTTTAAGGTTTTTAGTTGATTACATAAATATTTATAGTCTTGCCGCTGGTACGTTGGAATCGATGCAATGGGTCCAAACACTAAGAGTGCAAAATAAAATGAAGCCGCGATGAAAATGTTCCTGATTATTCATTTCCCATGCATTTACTGCTTGATGTTTTAAAATCTGCCTGTTATTCAAAGCGTTCATAGGCTGACTGGATTTCCTTTTCCCCTGTGTAAGTAGAGTATTTATGGACTGCTTGCAATGTTTCCTCTTGTTCTTTCAAAGCAGGTGGATAGTTTGGCATGCAGACATGTTAGGACACAAAGTAACAGTAACCACATGAGCTTCATGCTAGTAAATATTTATTCCAAAATTTACCCACGGCTATGAAGCTAAAACACTGTGAAAACATGTAACAAACTATAATGAGGAAATGTCAATGTGAATTGAACAATTATGGTAACCTTGACCTTGGTCAGTGAGGGACTCCGACATCCCCTTCTGTTCGTATTTTGAACAAATGAGCCATTTATTGGCCTTACATTTAACTAAAAAAATTTGCCATTTGCCAATTTAAAGTACAGTATCGTGAAAAGCTTACAAAAAACATGATGACCTCACTGTACTGTGAGACCGGGTGAAGGCAAAGTTTGCCATTTAACCTTAGAACCCTTTAAAATGTCTATT
>JBCAUG010709672.1:0-13352 GCA_038406175.1 Haplosyllis leylae
CCCCGCAGAATCAGATAAGGCGCGACACAATGTTGGTATGCATTCTTGTTAACAAGGATTGTTTCATTTCAGACAAGTAAGACATATCAGTAAATTACAGTTTCAAAAATACAGCAGCAGATTCCTATCCCTTGTGTAATGCAATGTTGTGGCCAGTTTTGCATTTTAAAAATAACAATTTTCAATGCTATATTTAGTTGCGCCGCGTCTCACGAGCTGAGCGAATTATCTGGTCACTATGGTGTCTGTATGTGTGTTAAACTCAAACACGAAATTTCCCAAATGTCATCAGATCTCAAAATTCCAAAATGAGAACATGTTTCACACCATTCTGAGCAATTTTCTGACCCCCAACACCCCCCCCCCCCTGTAAAGGGAATTTGAGATAACACCAGATTTGGCTTGATATATGTTCAGACCGAATTTTTTTTTTTTCATGTCACTTGTCATCTCTTCAAGTAAACTCTTCATCTCACTTTTCATCTCTTTATCCCAAAAAAGGGGAATTTGAGAAAACACCAGATTTGGCTATGTTCAGACCAGAATTTATTTTATCTCCTCATCTCACTTGTCATCTCTTCAATTAAACACTACCTCATTCTTCATCTCACTTGTCATCTAATTACACTCTACCTGACTCTTCATCTTACTCTTCATCTGCCTTTTCAAACTAATTCATTCGGTGCGACACAATGCTGATCAGCATTCTTGTTTTAGATTTTCCCAGATGTAGTGGAACTGATGGAGAGCAGTGTGGATTTGTCCAACAACATCGGTCACAGTGAATTGTTGGAATATTTTGAAAGCAGGGACCCCTTAATAACAGATGCCTGGATGCCGGGGTAAGGTCGCTTTTGGAAAAGGTCTTTTGCAAGTAATTTGTCCAGAGCCACGGAGTCAATGAATTTGGTTTTCTTGCCCGATGAAGGTTGCTTGTCATAAAGAACAAATGCGTTTCAAAAGTTTTGTAAACGTGAACGGTAAATGCCAGTAAAAATATGTATTCAGTAGGAAGACATATCTTAAAAAGTCTGGAAGGGATGAAATGTAAGTACATGTAATATATTTTCAGGTTACCTTTTGATTTGATGCAAGATGTGGCTGGATCCTAGTTACATGTGTTCGGATTTTTTTTGTGTACGAACAGTATTTATTCTTTTGGAATTGACTTGCTGCAGGTGAAACGTGGATTTTATTCACTTCTCAGACTGAACAATTCAAAGGGCATTTTATCTGGAACTAACATTGATCAGGATTCCATTCCGATGAAGTGATATGCAGCTGGACATAGAAGGAAAATACTACAGTATGAAATGTTCTAATACGACGAAAAACTGTTGGATCTTGGGGGCGGGTCTAATTCTCAGAATTGGAGATTTATCCGATGAAATCAACAAAAAATAGTCTAAAGGGGAGAACGTAGAGAGGGGGGGGGGGGATGCTAAATCCGCCTCTGGATGTGTTCAG
Organism: Haplosyllis leylae; assembly: GCA_038406175.1. Lineage (NCBI taxonomy): Eukaryota > Metazoa > Annelida > Polychaeta > Phyllodocida > Syllidae > Haplosyllis > Haplosyllis leylae. Next base: position 1,468 of record JBCAUG010709672.1, read on the forward strand.
AGAAAAAATACGGGTCAACTTAAAAAATGAAGCCAGTCTATTGTAATTAAAGCTCTATTTAGCGACATCGATAAAAAAATGAAAAACGGCATATTAACGACTGGGGTTTTTCCTAAAGTTGGTAAGTACCAAATGTATCCAATGGCACAAAAAATGGTGGCATCGTTCGTCACTGTATTTCAAACAGAACTTTTCGAACTCGTCCAATACGCACAAATGAATTCAGGGAAAGTTCAGCCAACACCATGGAAATCTTGCTAGGAACCATTATTTACTGAATGCCACGAAAAACTGCCTAAGTACTTTTTTGCTCGCTTTATTTTACGTATATTCATTTTATTGTTTTTGAGATGCCATATTTAATTTCTATTGCCCTTACTTGGTCGATGACAGTGTATAACTTGTAATTTTACGAGTGACTTGAGTTTATATCGTTTTTGATAGATGTTTATTTTACACCGTCTTGAAGAATAAGACAAGAAAAATTTTAATTTCGCACAGAACGTAATCGTTCACACAAAGTGCTGTGCTTCAGAGATAACTGTAATGTTGGACCTTAATGCCTGTTTGAAATTTTTCATCTCTTAGCTCTTTATTAAATGATATTTTTGGCGAAAGTACTTAAAGTAATTTTTGTAGATTTATTAGCCTAGCGTTTAGTTAATTCTAACTTTGTAGCGTACAATTCTTTTTTTATCTTATTTATCCTAGTTATGGTAGATGTTACAGGAAGTCTTTTGCTCTTGTAGTGTTTATGAACGTAGTAGAAACGTGTCTCACAAGGCCACATCATTGAAAGGTCAACTGCTGGCGGTATGTTTTCAAACAATTACAATGACTACCTAATAAAGAAATAGGTAATCGAGTTTTCCCTTAATCGTAGGTTAGGTCACTTAACAAATTTGTCAAATGCAATTCAAACTGGTGGTAGTCAATAATGATAATCGATCCAAATGGGCAATGAATGGTAAATTCACTATGGCTGATAATAAATGCTAAAAAACTAGCCATAGTGAATTTACCATCACCCATTTGGATTGATTATCATTAACCAACAGTTTGAATTGCATTTAACTAATTTGATAAATTTGTTAAATGACCTTACCTGCCATTAAGGGAAAACCGGATTATGTAATTTCATCGTAAAGCCATCTGTCTCATGGCCTTCCCATTGACATAGCAGACTCCACTGGGATTTTCCCTTCATGAATTTCACTGAATTCAGTGAATCATTACAAAATCCAACAGTGGTATGGTTATCACTTGTGCCACCTATTTGGACAGTTATATTCTGGGTAATAGTAGCAAAGTACATTTTCTTTACTACCCCTGTGTAGGTATCTATCACAACTCTGAATACATACCTATTCAGGGGTAGTAATAGCAATTTTATTTCTACTGCTTTATCGGAGAATATAACTAATAACCGATATGGAGCATTCCTGGCAACCATACCGGTTTTGGACTCGGTCAAGATTCATTAAATTCAGCGAAAATTATCTGGGGAAAAATCAATTCTGTGTGATAATATACGCATGTGTTCAACTTTAAATAATATCAGTTATGTACATCTTTGATACAATGTGCCAAAATATAGATTGAAACAAAGATCTCTTAGCTTTCAAGTAGGCCTAGTGAAGGGGTCTGGTTATTTTCCTTTGCTGGAGCCATTTAAGAGAGTTGTCGGTTTAGCCCAGTTGTCGATAGGTATAGCACCAGAGATGTGATCAGTCAAGACGTGAAGTCGTGTCATAGATAGTCACAGACAAATGGACGCACTCTGGTCACAGGGAAAGCACTGTGATTTTCGCTGACAATATACTTTCAAAAAGTAGGGCTTCATCAGATGGCTACATTTATTATTTACAACCAAAATTGTGCCTTTTCAATATAAATCATATAGGTCTCAAGCTGGCATTGATCATGTGAAAAAGTGCAAAGAAAGTTGTGAGGAAGAATCTTGTATTCCTTCTTGTACCTACTTCTTGCTGCAATAAATATATTATGGATCGAAACACGTTTGTTTTCTCGTGTGTATTCTTAACGGAATGTCAAAAAAAAATTACTTATTTTCAAAGCTTTAATTTATTAACACATACAAATAATATATATACGAACATAGATAAATTTACAGCTATTGATATCGCGTGAAGTTTATGTACATTAGTTCTTTACAAATGGTGTTGTTCATTATAACTGAAACCTTTTCAAGTGCAAAGTATACAAAGGCAAAAGTTAATTCAAACATGACCCTGTGTTTGTGGTCGTTTTTTCCCGTAATACACAAAGTTGGCAAATGTTGGCGTTTTTGTATTGCTTAAATTTGAATATAAATTAGATATGCTTTATGTGTCTCATCAAATGTAGCACCATGACAAATAGAAATCTACAAGAAAATTTACTCAGCTGGTAATTATTTTCAATGTATTTCAATTGGAAGTTGTATAATAATGTCAACATTGCCAACTTTGTGTATAATGGGAAAAATCGGGTGTGTGAGTGTGGTATGTCAGTGTGTGTGTATGTGTGTGCATGAAGACGATATAAATGTTCCAAAGCGCTTTAAGCTAGCAATAAGATCACAGATACATGTATACAGAAAACGTCCATAATTACACAGTTTTCACTCCAGAAAAAGCGTTAAGAACTGAACGAAAAGGTAAAGGTTTATTCACGCTGAGTTCTACCTTTGCGATAGCGGGTTATGCCGCAATTATAATGGAGCGAAAGCGAAAACTTTCTTTAAACTTTGTCGCTGCTCAGTGTAAACACATAACTGGGAAAATATGTATTCATTCCAAGCGACGTCGCTTTTCGCCCCAGTATATATATGCACCCTTATGGTGGAATTAAATTGGAACGAAAGCAAAAATTCTCTTTTATCCTTGACGCTATAAACATACAACTCGGGAAAAATATGTATCATTTCCAAGCGATGTCGCTTTCGCTCCAAGATATTTCCACCCTAATTACATTGCATTTCAATAAGACATTCTATGCCAATTACCGCAGTAATGTATCGCAGGTGCAGACTCAATTTGAATGAGCCATAAATATATTCCCCTCAAAATTTATGCCAAGGCATAATACTGGCAAGGATAAATATCACATTTACACATCATATATTTTAGCAGTGTCACTGGTATTTAAATAAATATGAACTACATTATAAATATGAGCGTACGCAACTTGTACTACCACAGGTTAAAATTGGAAGTGTATAAAACTGATGCATCAGTTTTATACAAACTATTAAACAGATTTAACATTTCCTTAAATAACCACTTTCATATCCACAATAGATGAAAGCAAATGCCAGATCGCATACCATATTAAATCTTCAAAAGGTTTGGCCAGCTGACCAAGACGAGCAGTGCATTTTGTCCAAACAAAGTTTGATCAATTTATGGATTAAATTCCTGGAAACTATGGGTTATAATTGCCTAACCCACATCTGCGCTAGGTGTACTTAGAGTACACTTTCACAGGTACTCCGTTCCTGTCTCTGATTGGCTGTACATTCGTGACCGGAGGAAGAAACTGGTAATTGACCTTGACCTCTTGATTAACAGGCTGTGACTGCTGGTTGGACAAATCAGTGACCTTGACACCGTAAGACGCTAGGGGAACATTCTCTTTGTCTCCTTCATTTGACTCGTTTCCCTTTCGCTTTGCGCTCTTTGACCCCTTGCCCTTCGAACTTCTAAGCACACTTGGTACGATATTAAATCGCTTGCTGTCCCTCAGACCAAACCTGAAACGAAAATTGTGTACCATGACCAGATTTTCAAACTTCTGAAATTCGCCAACTCTTTCATTAAGTGGTGGATCTGTTATGAGGATCAGTTGCAGTTAAGGAATGAAGCTAGTCAGAAAATGAGCTTGATTCCGGGAAAATGAGCTTGATTCCAGGCAATAACACTGGACCGGATTCACACACAGGAACTAAGCTTATTTACCAACGAGCTTGATTCCTTAATCGCAACATATCCTCAGAACTCAAATAAAAGCTGAGGCTGAGAGAATGCACAAAATACATGAACAGTAAGCGCTAACTAAGGATTTCATACATTTTCCCGTCATATGCGATGACATCTCAAGAGCCTTACCTCTTACTGGACCTGGTACCATCTTCATTTGGCCGTTTAAACTTCTTGCTTCTTCTCAAGCTATTTGACTTGAATTCACCCTTTTGATAAAAGAATAGGTAATTTATTTGTCACATCAAATGTTTAACCATCAAATTCATGGAGGAACAGATTTGCAGCTCCTCAAGACTGGGCAAATTGGCTGAATTGCCGATGAAACGGGGCATAATATTTTCAAAATTCCAACACTGAAACTATTCACTACAGGGTGGTGCCCTTCATTCATGGTCAATGGTTACTTGATGATAAACTAGAGAAACCTCAGTCCACGTACCTGTTGTTCTGGATCGATTTGTTTCTTGTATTTTTTACTGCCTCGCAGATTTGTGTCCGGTTCGATGTTGTACTCCGTGTGCCTAGTTTTGAGGACCGTGCGACCCATTCGACGGAAGAAGCCGAACGCACCTCTCTTCTTCTTCGACTTGTTCTCATCCATACCCTATAGAAAGCGGGAAATTTTCAACATGGATTGAAAGCAATTCAGATTCTACCCTTTCACTTACTAAATACAGTACTACAGAGCTTCTGCTTTACAACCATTCTTTTGGTCTGTCGCATGGACGTAGGCACATGGAGAGGTAATGTTTTCACACATGTCTGTCCTTCTGTTCACGGGGGGGGGGGGATTACATCCTGTCAAGGTCCTGTTTGGAGAAAGGTCACCTTGTCAAGGATCCCATCCCCTCTTCGGACCAGACCAGATGATATCTAGCTGCGGGGGGGGGGTAGGGAAGTGGGTACCCTGACCAGGTGTCCCTTCCCCAACTGGACCAGACCTAGCCCGGGGAGGGGGCATATTGTTGTCCTCTCCCCTGGACTAGGTCTTGTCCAGTGGGGGTGGGGGGAGGGTGGGTCACACGGTCAGAGTACCCCCCCCCCCCTTCTCCACTGGCTAGGTCTGGTCTAGCATGGTAAGAATCGGGGGCCGCGGTCGGTATTGTCTCGTAATGTTAATGGGGGGAGGGGCTGTCGTGTTTTCAAGTAGTTTTGGGGAAAATAGCCAAATAGGGTGGCGCCCCCTTTCTGGGAAATCCTGGATATCTTCCACTAGTTGAAGTGTACTGTATGAGATGAATAAGCTACACTACAGTATGTTACCTCGTGCCTGAGGACCTCTATGTCGTCCGTGCTGAGGGTTTTTCCGAACGTCTCTAGGCTGAGGGAGGCGATGGGACAGCGGCTCTCTGGTTTCTCTGCGGTGTTCGGTATGATACCCATCTGAACCGCCTGTTGAACCTCGTACTTTTTCCACTTATCTTCCGATTTCAACGTCCGATCTAAATCACTTAAAACAACACGAGAAATGGTATTAATTCTGTGTAACCAATAAATACAAGGGGGAAAGTGGTAGGAGAGGTCAAAAGAGTAGGAAAAAAGTAGGAATTTTTGCTCCAAAGTAGGAGAAACCCCAAAAAGTAGAAAAGAAGTAGGAATTTTCCACCCTGTAAATATCATAACACTGAACGTATTACTGGAAAGTTTGTGACGATGGAGAAGCCAAGATTTCACCATAGATTTTGAATTGACACGCAGCTACATGTATTGTGCTTATTAGATAATATCATGTCGCCAGTATTTTAGTAAGGGTATCAATACAGTGTAGCAGGCGTAGCACTACGCAGGTGAATAATGGTCTCTTTACATTTAACGTTTGCGTCAACATCAACGTTTGCGTAAATTTTAAGATTGTGTTTATGGTGAACTTTAACATTGTGTTAATGGTGACACAAATGCACATGCAGAGAAAGGGTTCATACCCATTTTCTGTGTGTGCGTTTGCATAGCCATTTACTCAATACAAAACTTGACTTAAACGTCGACATCGATGCAAACGCTGACGTTAAAGTGTAAATAGAGCTTAAGCCTGTGAGTATCCGAGTGACAGAAGATCCGACTTGGTATTGTGACATGTATGAAGAAAGTTACCTGTTGATTCTTCTGTGGCCTAGTTTGATCTCACTGGCCTTGGCGTATTTCCTGGTGCTGATGATTGCTGGACTCTCCAAGGGCGGACTATTCGTTCGCTTCTTACTCTGGTTTTCTGGAAAACAAAAATCAAAACAGGCTTTAGCTTGAATGTCAATGTAGTGCGAATAATTAGAGGTTAAATTCTGAAGTGAATTTGCGTAAAAGGAGACCTGAATGAGTGAATTTTTCATGCAATAATTTTAGTAATATGTAGAAATAATAGCAAGGGACTAACAAAGAAACAAAAAGGTTTGCATGATTAATAAACGTTTAATTTCTGACGAGAAGAGAATACACTAAAGAAGTCTATTGGACAAATTTTATTCAGACTAAAACACAAAAAGTTGAAAAACATAATATGGAAAAAAGTATTGATAGAACGTGTAGACCATTTACCATATTATGGAGGGAAAAACATCTAAAGCATTACCAAAACTGATATATCAAGATAAAATGGACAAGGAGGTGTTTAGGTTGTATTCAAAAGTAGTTTTGTAAATTATTTTCCTCCTAAAAGTTTTTAGTTCTTGCACAGGTCAGTATTGGAGAGGTGAATCAATTTGTAGTGAAATCTTTTTTGTCAGGTCTACGTGAAGACAAAGATTATATAAATCCATGGAAAGAAAAGAGTCCAAAACCAGACAATCTGACAAACACCCACCACACCTAAAAATCATCAGATCATATGACCAGTGTCTTGAGCACATGATCTTGACTAGATTTCTACCTGGATCGAGAAATGACGAGGACAAGCTTTGTTTGTCCCTCCAATAGTGCAAAGGGATAACTGCACGCTCCATTCTGCTAGCTAGACACGGCCTACCTAGATGCGCAAATGGGAAAAACACACACACGGTGCATTGTGAAATCTGAATAGGAAAAAACCAGTTTGAAACTCAAGATAGACTGTACCAAATACTCGATACAGCCTACCTGGGTGTTCAGACTGCAAAAACCTTAAAGTTCTTCGATCTCTAAAATTGGCACAACATCAAAGAAATGCATAGTTGTGAATATATGGCTTGTCACAATGTTTGACAACCATTGTTTCACTTTTTTATTTTTCTAGAATCCCAAATTCTTAAACCAGGCAAAAAAAAGAGAAAAAAAGTCTGGCACCAATGCACTCCAAAATTCTTAAACTATGCAGGAAGTATTTTAGGACTTTCAAAGTGCAGGCGCATAAATATACATGGCATTGCGTTTGGAAATCCAAGTTACCTGTGGCTGGGATATGTGGTATCCTGAACTCTGACCCAATCATGGAGTCCACGGCTAGGTTATTGTTACTCGTGACGTGAGGTATTCTGCTGATACCCAGCTGGATTTCTTCCGGTTCGGAGACACACGGGGCAACAACGTCCCCCATCCCAGACTCCACGTGTCCCGCCTGGATTTCCGCCAGAATTGCATCCACCAGACCTTCCCCTTGGTGTACAAACGACGAACAAGCAGCTGAAAAGTGCAAAAACAACAGATGTTAAATCTTCACATAAAGTAGACAGTTCTCGGCAACACTCTTTACAAGATCATGATTTACAAAATTCAATGGAATAAATTACGTGGTTTTGAAACCTTTTAAGGAGGTATGCCACAATTAATTCAAAGTAATTGGAATTTCATAACACTTTTATATTTTGTTGTTTACCTTACAAATAAACTCTGGATGAATTTTCAAGTGGGTTCACTGACATGTTTTGGGATATTTTGCCATAAATGTAATAGGTTTAGATATATAGAAAATACTACCGCTGGCCTTTGCAGCCCTCCAAGTGAATTTTCTAAAACACATCTCAGAGGATCATGCTAAGTGCTCTGGACACCATTCAAAATCCAAGAATGTAAACCCAAGCCTCCTGGCTGACTCAGCCTATTGAAGCCTATGTAGTAATTGTACACTTTAAAAATTTTAATTCACCAATGATTACTTCTCTTAAAATCAGAGTGACTCCTCATATCAAGTTCTTTTTTTTGGTGTTACCTAATTATTACTATTTCAGTTTTTTAAGAATTGTAATCTGGTTACCTGAGCATTTCCTGCTGTTTACTAATGGTACTAAACATATTACTAATTGTACTTAACAGTCTGGTGGTCCTATTTTCAGAGGCATGCACAACCCATCACATGAACCACACAAAGTAGTTGCCTTGGAGCCCAAATTGCTGCCAAGGGTCTCTCTTGGCCTTTTGAAACCCTGTTTCTTTCATCAACTTTCATCACATTAGTGCTATACACAACATCTAGGGCTGGAGTGTGAGTAGAAAAACACTCATACTTGAATACTCATACCTTTACTCAGATTGGCCTAAAATAACCATGGATCATGTGAAGGGATCTGAATGTCCACTGTTAATGTGCAGGTGATGGGGGAAAGCTAATTGGGTTACTACGTAGGGCTGCAACGTGATTAGGATGTGATCAGTACATGACCAGAAGAAGCACTATAATCACCATAACCGCAATCGTCATACTTCAGTGGACCAAAAGAACTAAGATTTACCACACAGCCTTCTAAATGTTTTATAAACCTGTTGCATTTTGGTCATTAGTCACCAGTTATTTTATTTACAACCCAGTAGGATTTCTAGGATAAAATTCAACAATTTTTTCTTAGTCAAAGAAATTGAAAATCAGACACATAGAAAAAACTTGATTTCCAATAATATTTTATGTTTGCCTTATTTTGTATAACAAAATGTCTTTTAATTGCTTTAAATGTTGACTATAGCAAGATTCCTGGGGTCAAATTTGGAAGTCAAGTTTGAAAGTTGAAGTTGGAAATCAAACACATAGACAGATAGATCTATTAGAATTGATGTTCAATATTACTTAATGTTTGCCTGTCGTAGCTGGAAATTTCCTGCATGATTTTTACTAATTCTACTGATACTGTTGATTCTGTAGAATTCAATTCAGGTAAAAATCGCTGAGAATCTTTGAGTACAAACAGCAATGACTTCGTTTAAACTGGTATTTCATGATGAAGTAGTGAATTTTTAATTAAAACAAACATGTTTTATTAAGACATCAACCTCTACATCAACACTGGGGACCAAAACTATTTATGGTCATTTTGAAACGGAATAAGCACTAAAGCAGTATTCTACAGACTACATAGAAACAAAACTGAAATAAAAAATTACTAAAATAATATTCTGCTAATTCTGTTCAATTTGGAAAAAGAACTTTTGATGGAGACGAATGTTTCAATCATAAATTAATGAAAATCTAGGATCTAGTGAAATAGAGAATTCTACAATTGTTGATACGATGTATATCTATGTACCAGAGAATATATTCAAAATGTTACATTCGAGTTTTTCATAATGAGATGAATTTAAAAAAAAAACAAAGTTAAAAAAATTGTCAGACTCGACCAGTGATTGAACCAAGGTCACTTGCACAGGACCAGTACACCAGTTTAATTTCTGTGCTTGTGTCAGTTGGAAAATTTATGCTAATTCATGCATGAAAGATTTTGTGTACATCGTTTAATTCATCTAATTGGATTAATTTTGATTCATTTTGAAAATATAACTACTTGGTCAACTGATTGCTAAGCAGTCAGTTTAAATATAACTCAACTGTAAAATTGCCCAAAGCTAAATACCGGATGTTTTATTAAATTTTATTCAATTGTTTAATTCAATTTGTGTAGTTGTAGCATAATATGTGAGATTTGGGATATATATTTGAAATGAACTGTAAATAATTTTCAGGTTCTGGGATATCGGAGTTTTCCCCAAATAGACCGGAAATTTACTGAATTCATTGACTGGGTAATCTGTTAAATAACTGATGCGTGAATAAGGGTACATTGAAAGACGTTTTCTGTCAGATAAGTCTTCCTGGCATAGTGGTAGCATCTCTTGTCATTTTTTTGTGATTGAACTGGCTGATTTCATTCAGTGAAAATAATTTAGAGAAATCTCAAGTAATCCATGACGACATGAACTGATTCTTGGACAGATTTTCAATTGTGTTGAAAGAGATGGTTACATTTGCGGAACATTTTGACATAACAATAGAAACAAAAACTAGACATTTTCAAATTTTTTATTATTTATTAGATAAAGAAAGTCAAAAACCATTGAAAATATTTTGAATTGAAGTACTTGTTTTCGTGACTTGTTGGAAAGGGACACAGAAAACAGTATAGGTGCAAAGACTTTTGAATTGAATTGATGTAAATCTAGCAAGATATAGAAAAAATATATTATTTCTGTTCCTTTCTTCTTCAAAAGCTTGATCAAAAATTGATACATATTGTTATCATTCACTGAGTCAAGGAGGAAACTGATCTCTATATATTTTCTTTTGCATGAAACAGAACTAGTTTCAGGACAAACAGAACCAGTTTACGGACAGGTTGCTCATAACATACTTTATTACATTGGTCTGTCAATTGTCAATTTGCACTGGTATTGCATGGTGCATTACCAATCTATTGGACCAGAGAAACTGATACTGATATTGCCACACAAATAAAATTCTTAGTCTGAAAGTGGAATCACACCAGTCACACACATAAAAGTTTATCTAAAAAGTCAACTCTGAATTGTTTGTTCTTTATTGTAATATTTACACCTGGCAGATTCACATTTAACTTCAATAACTAATCGTGATAATCGGACAACACAGAATCCTAATTACATTTCACTGAATCAAAGAACATCTATTTGAAAGCCATTGAACATTGGCTTTCATTTTGGTTCAGGATTGATACATTCTAGAATCCAAGATGGAAATCTTTAGCTCTTGTTTGGTGATTTTCCTTACATCTGTGGTGTTCTCTGCAAATGTTGAATGTAGATCGAGCCTTTATCGACGAGTAACAAGCTTTGAAGGTTTGTGGTTAGAATTCAGGGACGTTTCAAAAGTTCAGTGTGCAGCCAGGTGAGTCGGGTTCTAAAATATCTAGTGCAAGGCATTGTGAATTAAATTGGGGATTTTGTCTTTTTCACTTTTGTCTCATTAAATCATCATCTGATAGATTGAATTTTTGGAAATGTAAATGTGATAACATTTTAAAATCTTTTCTATATTTGCAGATGTCTCACTTCAAATTGTCGAGGAATCCAGTTCGATGACGGTCACTGTAAGATTCTGTTTGAGACAAGCGATGTACCAGAGTGCCAGAGAACCAAGTACAGCCAGACTTCTCTCACATCAAATGGAGAGATAATAATTCTTATGAATAGTAGGTTTCACACAAAGGCATAGTGTTTTCACACAGCACAAATATGACCTGAATTAGTCTTGTGCCTATTTCAAATGGAGAGATACACATCCTCATGAATGGTAAAGCAACTGATCACTGAAATCTGCGTCAGGTTTCATTCTTACGGCAAAAGGTACATGACTGCGTTTTATTCTGTAGCATTGCACAAATGTTCATCAAATGATTCATGTCGTCATGGAGGAGTTTGTGAGGCTGTTGATGCGACCTATCGATGTAACTGTACCGGGACAGATCATAGCGGAAAAAATTGTGAAACAGGTACAAAATACATGCGTATGTTTGTATCAAACACTCCAATCAGAATAAAAATACATGCATGTGAAACACAATCATGCTAGACTCAAATAGAGAGAAGTTTTCTATATCAATGAAAATATTTACATTTTTATTTACATTTTCACTTCAAATGAAAGTTAAAATGTGCAGAATGTACACTGTATTCTATATTTTCTTTGAAAATATTCAGTACTACTTTACAGAATTTAATATAGTCCAAAAACTCAAATTTACAAAAAATTGGGTGTCA
>JBCAUG010709683.1:0-13348 GCA_038406175.1 Haplosyllis leylae
CTCACCAAAAACCCTCAAAATGTCCATAGAAAGTATTTTTGACCAATTTTGATGACCTTCATATCTGACATCAAAATCGACATAAATATGTGTGAACCTCATTGTATCAATTTATTTTTTTGTGAACCTCCTCCATAGTCCATGTGTTTGACTTTTTGGCATTTGACATCTTTTTGACAATTTGACATCTTTTTTAATTTAAACCACCTCAGCCCGTCACAGGGCTATTTTTTGCTTCTTCCTCTGGTTGTCATTATTTTGGTCAATTGTACATTTTGGGGGAGGCATGATGTACTTACGTAACTTTACTTAACTTAGATCTACTTCCGACTACATTTTCTACAGGAAATGACCGTTTTTTTACGATTTTCGTGCCACTAATTATCTATACCGATGTTACATCTTCACAACAAAAGCACATGTTTTATTTGGATCTTTATTTAGAGCAAGTAAACAAGCATTTTCCGGGCCAGAGTCCGGTGCTGGTCCCGGTGTAGTGTGAAACCTGCATAATATCGGTCCTGGTCCCGGACAGTGTGAATACACCATTAGGGTGTATCCCCCTTTCCCCTGGAACCTGGACTGGGGAGTATCTCTCCGCCCCCCCCCCCCCCTTTGCGAACAGACCTGTGAAAACATTGCCTTCCCGCATCCTTCGGAACGCGGGCAGTAATAAAATAAGGTTCAGTTTAACCAATTTTAGCTTGATTTCAGCTGGAGCGTCTTCACCTTCAACAAACAACTTAGTTTCAACGGCATCCGCGTCCCCTGAGTCAGTTCCAGCACCTGCCGCTACGACTTTTCCGGCAGCACCTGTCTCACCACTAGCCGCTGTGGATGGCGCCGCGTCATAATAATCATGAGTTTATTATAATTAATGATCAATAAAAATATCGATTGATTTATGTGATCGCCACGGATGCTGTATTTATGTGTTTCAAACAGTCCTCATTTGTTTTTCTGGCAATCTGAAAGATTGGCTGGCTATTAAATTTATCAGACATTTTGTGTGTACGGTGCAGAAAGTCCGTTATTGAAGTGCTGGTCAAAATCATTTTAAATGATCGAGGTTGAAATTGCTAACGAAACGCACAAGACTGATAAAAAAAACCTCATAGAATGTGCAGAATTTTATTGAACTTGGCCACCGCTCAGCAGCCAGTAGGACCTGGATAAAAAAAAGTACCAAGAAATTAAACCCTTGTGGTTTTGCACGCTGGTACAGTACGTTATACGTGCAGCACCAGTGTATTGAACAAAAACAAAATGTTACAGTTAAGATGGTTGTAAATAGTGGTTCTATTATTTAGCTGGTTATATTGTACATTTCACATATGGTTCTATTTTATGTACATGCTGGTTCTATTTCTAAATTATGCAACAAAGATGTTTGTAAATACTGGCCAAGCTAAAATATTAACTCGCATTCCTGTTACTTTCATGCGTGTATGTGAGTGTGACAAACCATTTGGGGGTCTGTTCACAACTTTTAATAGCGAATGCGTATTTGCTAAGAAATTATTCATTGTTTTCTCGTGGTAATGAGACAGAAAACCTGCAGGCTTACAATCTAGTTTTTTGTGAATTAAAATTTTTGATAGGAATGCCAAATCTGTTCTTACAAAGTGATATGTTCCTTACATAGCGATAAGGAGAGACAAAATAATACAACACTTCTGAGGTAAACTTTTGATTGACTACAGAGACCGGTACCGAGAGGGTGTCAATTGTGTCAATCGTTTAACCATTCCTTACCGATATTGCTTAAGATACCATTGACACCCATTGTAACATACAACGTATAGGGTCCCCTTAGGGTCCGTTTACATTGGTCGAAAACGAAAAAGATCAAAGAAAACATCAAAGTGTAAGCGGCAAACATCAAAGACAGGCTTCACTATCGTTCAGTGTAAATGGGCCCTTAGCCTCCTTGCCTATAATGTCACTTTCCTTTGGCAAAAATTATTTCCCATTATTTGCGTTGAATGTAAAAATGTGGACGGACTTTTACAGCTCTCGTCCTTGGTTATTTCGCATCGCTTGAGGCAGTTTGTTTTGTTTTGCTGTTAAGTTATGGTTGTGATTGGGATATGCTGAAGTGTACTTCTCACGTCAGTAGGATATTTTGATAGACATGTACGGTGGTACCTCTGATAGAAATTTAGCAAAATTTGAGGAGCAATTGGCTGGCGGAAGGAAGAGTTGAGTGAATGAAAGTGTGATTGTAATATTCATTTCCTATATGTCGTATTTTCTGTTACATGTAACACTGAATGGAAGTTATGGCTCATTCACACTGACTGAGGCTGGTACTGAACGCATTCATATTGTCAGTAAAAAACAAAAACAGTGAACCCTTCCAAACACCACTATTTAAGCCATCCAGAATGGTTGTCGGTCTCGGTTTTGAAATCTGTCAGTATGAATGATCCGTTAAGATGTATTAAAAAACATAATATTTACTGACTATGAGGGAAGGTAATGTTTTCAGTCGAGTTTGTCCACAGTGCCCCTCCCGCCCATGGGAAGGACCACGCAGGAAGAAGGCCCTGTCCCTGAAAGAACCAGAGAAAGAGAAAGAATCAATGAGCAAGGACCCCCCCCCCCTTTTCACCTTTTTATCTCCAGTCTCAATCAAAAGGGTAACACGAGGAGTAGGGATGGGGGCCATGGTCGGTAATGTTAATTCGGGGTCTGTCTTGTTTACCGAATGCGAATGAAATTGTTACAGATGCTTTCCTTCAAAAGTATTGTTTCTCATTGGCATGCGATTTATCTCAACGTGAATACGCTCTCGCACTAAGATAACTTCGCTCACAAAAGAAATTTAATGAATTAAATGTGACCAATTTACATAGTAAGATCGATATTTATAAGGATTTCTGTTTCGCGTACGGTCTGTGTGAAAGACTGTACATTTCATGGTCGCCCTCTTCTTACAATTGTACCAGCAACAGCATCTCTCGTTGTAAAAATCATCATTGAATTATTCTGAATAAAACGTTACGTTAAGGATAAAACCATGATTTTGATGTGCGTGTTCTGAATGGAATCTTGTGAAATTGATCCATTCATCTGGTTACAACGATAATGCGACAAAAAATGTTTCAAACAATAAAACGAAATCCGCGAGGTTTGACCTCCGCCCTTTTCCAAATCTAAGAAAGCCAAGCCATATTTCTGGTTCTGTTGATTACAAATATTTTATTATCACTAGAAAAGGAATCAGCCGTTATCATTGTTCACAGTGTCTTATCATCCTCATTTTCACGGGTTCACAGCTACACGTGTCAACACTGTTCACACAGTGTCGTATCATCCTTAATTCACATGTCCGTTCACAGCTACCGATGTTAACACTATATATACTACTCGCTACGGTTATATACTACGATACTATGTTACAGTGAGAGACCAATTTATAGAGTTAACAAAATCTAATTTTCAACATTCTCTTTGTGATCCCACAGTGGTACTTTTAGTTTGTGCCATGCAAAATCTGGCCCCGAAAGGAGTTTTCGGCCAGCCAAACTGGATCTGTTTACCATTACTGAACAAGAGAATTACTTCTTTTGTGATTAATAGCAACGGCTCCAAGAAAAGTACTGAACATATGTCATCCTGGGATTAAATCTTCACTTGTGTGAAGGAGAGAAAGATAAAGATGTAGCTTAGAAAAAGACATTCCAATTACACATGTACAAACAGTCATCCTGTTTCATTTACACATTCTAGTTTTCTCAAAATGGGGAGGTTTTCATCCAATTGGATGAATTAGACGAATTGGACAAATGCAGTGGTGCATGAAATAGGTGCTTTTTAAAGTTCCCAACAAGCACAGTTGACTCTGTGGTGTAATGGTTAAAGCAGTTGGAATATAAGCAAGAGATCCTGGACTCGAACCCGACTTTGTAAAATTTCTTTTTGTTCAATTCATCTAATTAGACAAGACTTTTGAAAAAACTCGATTGGGCAGGACAATCCTGTGACATTTTATGCAAGGCATTTGTCCAAGGTTTTGTGCAGGGTAATTGTGTGGGGTTTTGTGTGGACAATTGTGCATGGTTTTGTGTGGAGCTTTGTGTAGTATCATTGTGTTGGCAACTGTTTAGGGCAATTGTGTGGGGTTTTGTGGGGGGCTTTTGTGCTTACAATTTTGTGGAGTTTTGTGCAGGACAAAATTATGCAGGGCAATAGTGTGATCCCTGGGCATCCTTTACAGTTCCAGATAGTGGTAACCAACACGTAAAGGCTACTTTAGACACACTACACAGTGAATCTAGGGGAATACAACACTTTCTAACAAAATACGAAAAATACAACCATAGTACCAACGAAGTCATTGCTATTGACGCTCATTAGTTAATCCAGGGTGAGGCGATGTGTTGATGTGACAGCGGGACTTGGATTGGATTGAGAAATGCTCAATTGCATGGACATCACATGAATTGTGAATCTTAATCCAGGGTGAATCTTAGTCCAGGGTGAATCTTAGTCCAGGGTGAATCTTAGTCCAGGGTGCTTCATGTTGGTGTTTTGACGCGGGGGTCTTTTAGTGTGGTCCTGTACAATGACTAGTTCCGGATTCTCTTTATATACCCTTAATATTTCTAAATGATATCTCAAAACAATAAATTGTATGCCCAGAAAAGGCATGATGTTTAACTTACATATTGTTGAATCGGCACAGTAGTCGAAATGAGTAAATCAGCCACAGCGAGACTGGCGAGAAATAAATTGGTCGGAGATTGTAACTCTTTATAAACGGAGATGGAATGAAGGATCAATAAATTCCCTGTAATAAAAACAAGATATTGGTTTGAGAATTTTTTTACGTGGTGACTGGTGATGATGTACGAAAGAACTAAGTAACTAGTACTAGCCACGTACAATTTACATTCTAATTTTTATAAAAATATGTGAGCATTACTGAGAAGGTCAACCTTTTTACCACATTCAACAGGTAATACAAAATATTTGCTTCATAAATGACAAGATGAGAAGATTGACCAAAAAGTTAACATATGAACCTGAAAGGACACATATCTAAACCTGTTTATTTAAAATAAGCTGTACAAGATATCAAAAGGAAATTAATTGTTCAAAACTCATAATATATTTTTTGGAATAAAATTTGGCAAAATAAAAAGTGATGGGGGCTAAGTGTAAGTCCAAACAAGTTACAGCAGAATAACAATTTGCAGAATAAAAGGAGGTGGGGAACCTCAAATGTGATTTCAAAAGGTCACAGCAGAATACAAGTATGGAATAAGAAAGTGGAATAAAAAGTGATGGGGGGCTGTTTGTGCTTTTTTTCTACTCATTTTTATTCCACTTACTTTTTTTGACTTTATATTCTGCTGTGACTTTTTTGCACATACCACTTTTTACTATTTTACTATTTATTCCGATTTTTTATTACATATTTTTATTCTGCAGTAATCTTTTCACATTTATACTTGAGGTTTCTGGCTACTTTATATTCTGCTAATTTTCATTTCACTATGGTCTATTTGCACCTACACTTTAGGGTCCCCACCATTTTTTATTCTACCAATTGTTATTCCACCAGTTATTGTTCTGCTTTTATTCTGTTCATTTTTATTCCACATATTATTCTTCCCTTTCCTATTTCACTTTATGTTCCACTGTAACCTTTCTACACTTACACTTGAGGGTCCCTCCAACCACCCTTTATTCCATTTTTTATTCTACATTTTTATTCTGTCATGACCTTTTTACACTTCAACTTGAGGGTACCTACCACCATTTTTTCTAGAAAATTTTATTCTGCTGTGACCTTTTTATGCTTACACTTGAAGATGACCACCAATTCTATTCCATTTTCATTTCACATTTATATTCCACTTTGGCTGATGTAGCTGCATTGTGCAAGGTGCTTTAGCTGTGTGGAATTCCCCTGGATTCATTGTGTATTATGGCAGAGGTAGCCATGATGCACTGTTTAAATTTATATATTGGTTACCACTCTCTGGAACTCTAAAGAATACCCAGCAAAACCACTATAACTCACTTTACAGACTGATTGCCAGAGAAGCTCCATTGAGCCTCCTAGCAGTTTTATTTCATTGAGCTTTTTATGCCTCATAAGGAGTCATAAAATAAAGTTATATTTCAAACTAGTGGTTTCAGGAGAGGAAATGACGAATGCCAGTCTCATAGACTCCAATGTTAAATTGTAATTCCCAAAATTTAGACATAACAAGCTTTTATGGTCAAGCGAAGAGAATGGAAAGGAAACAAATTTCATCATTTATGAGTCTAGATCTATCTCTTTCCATTTAGATTAATTTTAATCTGTTTGGACAGAGAAGAAGTATACTTTTTGACATTTCTTTTCTAAAAATGGGAATTTTCAATTTCCCCATCTGATTTCTGTAAGCGCATGGGTTTCATTGAAAGGGAATTGAGCGACATACCCTTAACAGTGATTTATAAATTATTTGGGTCCAGTGTATCAACTAGTACCCTTTTTAACTATTGTCATCCCTTGGATAGCAGCATGTCCTTGCATTACTTGAGGGTCCCCTGACCTAAGTGTGGAGGGTCCCCACCACATGATCCAAAGGGTCCCCACCACTCCTTACACTGCCAATATTTATTCTGCTAATTTTTATTCTGCTTTTTATTCTGCTCTGATCTTTTGCACTTAAACTGTCCCCACCACTTTCTACTCCACCAATTTTATTTCACTTACCTTTGGGAGTCCCCACTACTTTTTATTTTGCTTTTTTATTCAGCATTTTTATTCTGCTGTGACCTTTTTGCACTTTTAATTGTCTGGGGGCCCCATAGCCTAGAAACTCCATACATAATACATACTAACATTCCAAAAATTCTGAACCTATACTCTAACCAATACCAATTGTACCCTCTAGCAGCCACAAAAATTTATCTTTTTACACCTTTTTTTTTATTCTGCTTTCCGATTTAGGCTACACAGGTAACTCTAGCGAGTAATTAATTATTGCTATTAAACAGAAAAAAATGAAGAAAATACAAAGGAATATTCCATATAGTCTGGAGCCAAAAATATGGGATCTCCATCATGATGTAAGAAGTCCTCCCATTGGCTGTTTTTTTACATAGAGTCTAACATTATCAGTTGGATTCGAAGAGTTTATTACCGGACAAAACCAAGGTTTTCACTGCACAAACAGCCAATATCATGAATTTTGTGAAGGAATATACAAACATTTTTCCTGAAGGAATCTGTAACTGTCTATTTCCCGAAGGGCCAAAACTCATGATGTTAGGTTTACTATGTATTTTACTAAATTAAAACATAACTTACCATCATTTAAATAACTAAAAAAATCAAATATAAAGGTATTTCACAAATTAACCCAAAGTAAAAAAAGGGAAATCCTTAATGATGTCACAAGTAAGAAGCTCTTTGATTGGTACATGTCCATAATGACATCATCAGAGGGAAATCCAAGAGTTTATTCCCTAAAAATACAGTTTTTCAGGGAATAAACAGTTTTCTATGGGGGTCATGTGATGGCTTTTCTCCAATGAGAATTTGTTGTTGACATACATAATAAACATTTTTATCAAGTGATAGTTCATACATAATGAGAAGTTCTCTTTCTATTTCATATAAATCTTAACTTAGCAGATCTGAGTAGACTGAGATGTTTATTTTACATTTATCTGTTACTAAATATTTTGAAATACAAGTAAGCATACATGTGCAGCACTTACCAAATATTCCAGTCAAAGCAATTACAGTTGTGACCACCATAATGATACGGGCCTCCGCTGGAACGTCAGCGCTGAAGATGATACTCCAGTGAGATTCTTGATACAGACGTTTTAAAAGCCCAAATTCATAAAGAATGCACCATATCCTATTGTACCAATGAGGGTGGCTTTGGGCATATTTCCTGCGTGAATCTGGTCTCACTGGAATGTGTGGAATGCATATGTACATAGTATCATTGGTATTTTCATAATGTTCAAGATAATATGAATCCGCCAATTCAGCATCCCATTGAAACATCATGATGCAACCCCATTCAGAACTTGAATAATACTTGGAATATTTTGTAGTTTTGTATCCAGCAGCCAATGCTTTCCACTAAACAGGATGATAAGAAGACAAAT
This sequence comes from Haplosyllis leylae, assembly GCA_038406175.1. Taxonomy (NCBI): domain Eukaryota; kingdom Metazoa; phylum Annelida; class Polychaeta; order Phyllodocida; family Syllidae; genus Haplosyllis; species Haplosyllis leylae. The sequence goes on from JBCAUG010709683.1 coordinate 8,131, forward strand.
TAAGATATGAATCTAGGAAGTCTAACTCCGGTGGCCACGGTCTGTCCCATGTTGTTAAATTAGTACTTTTATGTCGTGTTTCAGAATACACTGGATATGGTTCCAGATGATCACAATCACCTAAAATTAACAGAAGAAATAGCTGCAGTACATGCACATAGAACAGTTGTGTTTTCTTTTCCAGTTTGTGCTGTGGAGTCTAATAAATTGAAATCTACCAGAACTAGTAAAGTGTAGTGATTTTAAATGTGTCATCTAATTAGACGATTTTAATTGATATTCCTATACCTTACTTTACTAAGATATACAGTAATATATCTCTTGCAACACATTACAGACAAATTCAGTTTTGTCCTCCTGGTAAAAGTGACCATTGAACTATAGTTTCTTGGGCTTTTATATTTGGTATTTTTACAATTGGTAAATTTCAGGTAGTTGACAGACATAAAATTAGGATATGATAATAAATATTTAGCGTGATGTACTCACTTACAACAAATCACCTTCGTGTCCAACAAGAATGAAATTTTGTGAAATAAAAATGACCGTTCTGTCAAAAATCTTTTTTTTTTCTTCAAAACGATATTGTTAACTTATTATGGTTTTCTTCAAATATGTAATATTCAGCAGTAAATTTCAACAGTTTCTTGTTCTTCCTGCTGTGTTTTTATCATTTGTCTTTACTTTTGATATCAGGACTACCACCCTGGTCCCTATACCCCTAGAAAACTTTGGCCATCCCGGACCATTGAAAGAGTTTCATGTACCGTTGATGGTAACTATTCTACCAGCAGGACCACCTGGTCCTGGAGAATTCTATTTCATAGCCAATAAAGTGTAGACAAAGCTAAAATTAACAAGATGTACAATTTACCACTGCTTACCTGCCCTGGCATTTAATATTTTAAAACAAATAAACGTAGATATTAGAAGGTAGTTCATTTTACTCTCCAGAGTAGTCCAAGATTATTGTTAATGAAAGACCATATAATGAAATCTCATGATATTCTTCTTCTTGTTCTCCACGAGAAACTGGACTATCTGTTGACTAAATGAATTAGCTGAATCAAGTTTGTCTTTAAGCCTTTTGAACACAAGTTGTGTAGACATGCTAAACATGAGTTAGTAGTTCATCAAATCTCACCTTTATCTTCGTTGAAAGATTTGCAGCTTTAATGAGAAACACAATGCTGTTGCTAATTAACTAACTGGGTGTGGTTCTATCAATTATAATCTTGTTACATACATATGGTATAACTTTGATAAAGGTTGCCGTAAAGTTTGTGGAATGTTTCTTTTAAATTTAAGAACTTAAACTTTTCCATTGGTATAGCGATAACTTTCTTGTCCCTCACCGAAGTGACGTGGCGATATTTCAAGATTTCAATTTATAAGTAGGATCAAATTACAACAACCACAATAACAATAGTCAGAAATTTTTAAGCATATGCTTTTTTGTCATTTCTAATCCATTTGTGCATTGGAATCGTAAAATATGGCCACGTCACTCGGATCACAACACAAATATACAATTTTTAGTGCACGAATTAGTTTTTCAATGTCACCAGTGGAGCCTCCACACCTCAAAATCTGAAATCCCATAGACTACCATTGTAAAGTCTCTGTCAGAAATTATTGACATCTCCGTTTTAGCCTGAGTTTTTTTTAAGTTCCTTCAGGGTGTTGTATCAAAATCGTGTGACACCCTGTAAAAGCACAAATTTCCTTGTGTCCGCGCAGGGTGAAAACAATTGCGGGAGACCGAGTAATTGCGTATTCACATTGCACGGGGACCAGGATAGGTACAGGGAACGGGATGGAAATAAATAGGTTCTAATATATTATACAGAAGTATTCACACAAGTCTGAGAAATGTAAAGGGACCAATATCCATTGTCTCCTATTATGCCAGTCTCTGTCCCTGTCCAGATCCTGGTGTGGTGATTTTAACCGACCCCCTCCCTTTTGGGCCCCCCCCGGGACTATTTTGACTGCTGTGAGTGGGACCCATTTTTCATAAATGTCGATTTTCTTCCAATTAAATTATTTTAAAAGTCATAATGTTTGCTACGTTAATATATTCAATCAGATGGCAACATATTTAAAAAATAAAATAAATTTAATATGATGAATTTCTATGCTTTTAATAGATAAAAGTCAAAATTGACCTTGTAACCAACATACAAAATGTATTAAAAGTAAAATAATATAATAATTGTTGTAAATATTTGGAAAAATTGTCACCCCTCATTAATAAAGTCTCACTTGGAAGAAAAATTTTCAATAGCTGTTTCAAATTTAATTGAAAATAATTCTAATAATAATAATTGAATAAAGCCATAATAACAAATTAAAACTGGTGTTGCACAGATTATTTTGAAAACAATTTAGATCTATTTTCAGGTTTGTTGAAATATAATTGACTTTATTTCTGAATTAACTACACAAAAGCAAAGTGAAAAGCAAAAGCCTGTAACAATTCCTTGTCATTTAAAGTGTGCTGGTAGGGGTCCTTCAAACACCACAGGATACAGACATCTGACAACAACAAGAAGTCAAAAACAAACTTTACGTCAAAACCTAAGGAATTTAGAATAATTGCACATGCTAAATTTCGTTATTCTGCATTGCTTAAATTCATGTTGGTGGATATGACACTAATAGATCCATGGTCACAATTCCCCGTCCTGTTTCTGGTCTTCGAGACAGATCGATGGAAGTCGCCACCAATTCCGGAACCCTTCCGCCAGCAATACCTCAGCTGCTGTCTAAACGCTCTTCTATACTGACTAAATAAAAAAGTATTATTAATTATTATTAATGACAGTATTATTGGTTGCTCGTTGGAATCACCTTACTGGTTGAGTCGAGGGATCCTTAACATCCTGTCCCAAACCTTTGGCAGTTTAATCATAATTAGACCTACTTTAACCTGCAGTCATTGACTGGAATTTGTTTACACAGCTTCTATGACGTCATTTGGGGGGTAATGAGGCCCACATTTGGGGGCGGGTATTCAGTTCCACAGCTGGGGGGTACTCAGTCCAACAGCTGGTTGGTACTCAGTGCCACAGGTGGGGTGGGTGTCGATGGAAATAATACAGTCCCACAGGCATATGGGGTGGGGTACTCAGTCCTGCAGGCAGAGGGAGGGGCTACTCAGTCCCACAGCTAGGGGCACTCAGTCCCACAGCTGGTGGGGGGGGGGGAAAATCAGTCTGGGTACCCTCTGCCCTCCGAATAGGACAACACAGTGAGCACTAGATACGTGGCGGGCAGTATGCCTCTAGCATTCACACAGGAGGACTTTCTTGTTCTGGGCGTAATTGGATTCATATCTCACAGTTCTGGCTGTCACAGGAGTTTATGAAGTATTGGATGTAACACAATTTCATTGACAATATAGAATAAATCAGGTTTTTCATGAGAAGGAAATCTGACATATTTCTGTTAGATTATCTGACTGATCTAAAGTTACACAGAACAAAATTATTTTCGTCAAAAATTGCCCCTCAGTGGGGTTTGAACCCATAACCTCCTGATCATCATACAGGCTGCCATTTATCCGTACGGTTGTAATTAAAAGTTATGCTGGGTTTATAATTACTGTATTTGTCTATACGGATAATAAACTATTATTGATATCATTATTATATTATCAAAAAAATGGATACTTACTCTGACATCCCATAATAAATGAAAACATTTGCGCAGCTGTTGACGTAGGTAAGTAGAATCAGGTAGGTTACTGCCATGTTTACAATATTTCTGTTACCAGCGGGTACATTGAAGAACGTTCGTATTATTTAATCCCAGAAATCAATTAATTGAATTGGGGCAGTACAAACGGTGAAGGCGACCATGACGGTGACCAGCATTTTAACAACCTAATATCAATAAAATAGGAAAATAAACAGCCAATATCATGAGTTTTGTGAAGGAATATACAAATTTATTTTCTGAAGGGATCTGACTCTGTTTATTTACTGAAGGGCCAAAGGCCCTGAAGGAAATAAGCTGTTACAAATCTCTGAAGGAAATAAACTGTATATTCCTGATCAAAAATCATGATTAGGTTTATTATGTATATTTATTTAATTAAAATATACATTTTATCATTAAATCAGTGAAAATAATGAAAATATAAAGGGATTTTCCAATTAATCCAAAGTAAACAAATGGAGAATCTTTATGATGTCATCAGTATGAAGCTCTCTGATTGGCTGACGCACATAATGACACAATCAAAGGGGAATTCAATTATTTATTTACTGGAAAAACTAGGGAATAAATAGTTTTTCAGTAAATAAACAGTTTTATTGTGGAGTCATGTGATGGCTTCTAACCAATAAGAATTTGCTATTTTAGCTGTATACATAATAAACACACATTATTGTGAGTTTTTGAAGGAATATACAATTTTAGATCCTCTGAAGGAAATAAAATCATAGTTTGTCCTGAAGGATCTAAAAGTGTATATTCCTGAAAGAAACTCACAATAATGTGTTTATTATATATGTCTAGGTATTAATTTATTTGTTAAAATTTATAAAACTAAAAAATTTATAAAAAAAATCAGCATTTATTTTCCAGATAAAGAGGGATTCCCAAAGTAGATGACATCACAATGAGGCATTACAATGTCATAGAGGAATCCCACCAAGAGTACAAACTGATTTGTCCCTGACTGAGAGTACAAACAGTTTTGTCATGATATTCTACTCCTATCTTTGGCATTGTGACTTCAGTTGCATATATGTGGTGCCGCTGAAAATGCGGCCCCTTCTTTTGTATGCCAGCCTAGATTGGGGAGCAGTGGCCTCTACCAGAGGCTCCACTTCCGGATAGCAAGCACCTTCTTTGAGGACGGCAGGCCTTCCCTTAAGGAGAACAAGCTCTCTTTTGCAGGTGAGGGCCTTCCAGGTACTTCAAAGGCATTCTAGATCTAATCCAGAATGCCTGTCGTAGGAACGTTACGGTCCTTACGGGACGCCTCTGGTACGTCATTGACGTCACGGTTGCCGGGGCGTCTAGGACCAATTAAAGGCTTTCGCGCCCTTACGTCACGCAGCCTTCACGTGATCCAGGCACACCTGGCCAATAGCAGGCTCTCGTCTTGACGAGCCCGGAACGTTCCTTTCTACCTGCCTATTATGACGTCATGCCTCATATAAAAGCAGGCGCGACTGTGAACTCTTGGCACTTGGCACCTATCTCT
>JBCAUG010709694.1:0-13348 GCA_038406175.1 Haplosyllis leylae
AAATTACTTTCAGAAGTTTACCGTTTTTCGTCTCAAATAAGACCCCCCATGCAGGGTACGACACGTGCCTAAGCACCCACAGGGAGGGCTCCGCCCATACCCTAGACCTGTAATTCACCGGCCAGTAGGAGGCCTCCATATACCTGTATATATAGAGCGCACTGCTAATAGGCCCAGAGTAGAATAAACGAACTCTTAATCCTTCAGCTGCTTCTCTTTTGCCTACGCAACGAGGTACGCACACGCGCACCTTACAATAAATGTGCGAAAGAGGCTGATGAAATGCTCATTTAACTCAATCAAGCTTTGAGTTGATGATTACTGTGAAAAGGTCAGTTGTCAGAATAGCACGAAAAATCTGCCAAATAATGATCAGAATCAAAAGAAGTCAATAATAAAGTTCATTATCTTAAAGCCATCGAGTACAAGTCCAGTAGGGTACATCTTATCATCTGAGATATTCATCGCTATTTCCAATCCACATTGGACATTGTATTGAGAAATCGCGTGTATTCGTCTCGTAGGCTAAGTTTATTGCAGTCGTATTCTGTTTTAACTGGATAGTTTATGAAATATGTACGGTAAGTTGATACTTTTGTCCTCATTTATCCATGTTTTATTTTGCGTGCAAAACAATTACTCTCATATTCTGACATCGTAATTGGGGTATTTTGGTCTGAAAGTCTGTCTCGAATTGTAACGGTAGTTTGAAGGTTGTATTTTAGATACTGACGCGTGGCCAAAGGATAAAGCCACCAGGAAACTTTGTTTGGAATAAAGGTACATGTATGGATTCTATTACAAATTTGTTCTGATTTGCAACTTCTCTGGCAACATCTTCTGTAAATATATTAACTGCTAATTGTCACTGGCTGTCACCCAAAGTAGTTGTATGTTTTCCTTCTGCTGGAAGGAAGTGTCTGAGTTCCTTCACAGCAAAATGAAGTTGGTTCTTCTTCATAAATCCTCCTATATTGTGCTGTAACTTTTTAGTTTTCCCATAAAACTTAATATCTTTTAAATTAGTTTTACCCAGGCAATAATTATATGTGGACACTTTCGATACAATAACGCAATTTACTGAATAATACCTTCCCGCAAATTGTTATTATTTTTCAAGCCACGTTTACTGCAAATAAAGTAGTTTTATCTTCGTTGAACTGGAATGACTTTAAGGTGTAAAAAGGTAGTCTCTCATTCCATCGTTCACAGGCCCCACAGGTGTTTTCCGGAATGCTAGATGCTTGTTGCGCTATCAGTACCAAGTTCAAAACAAAAATAACCAAACTGCCTGAGTAAATTACCTAGAAATAGTTCCACTGTCTGGGTGTATTACTTCACATGCTCTGTTAGGTACGTGTCTTTGCATATTTAATAAGTCTCACATTCAGTTCAAGGATTCAAAAATTCTCGTTGACAGTTGTAAGATGCTCTGTAGGAATCTTACTGCAGCAATGTACGTGGCAGATTTGTGAAGTCAAAAAATCAGTTTTAAATCTAGACATCAAACTCTCATATTGACTGGTTAGAAAAGTTACAATTATCACATTGGATATTATGGAACTGGAATTAAAGTAGTTTTATAGTAGGCTTTAACTTAACGTACTTTTCTGAATTCACGAAAGCATGAAATCTGTCTAAAAGAAACAATCCTTGTGGGGCTTGCGTTTCTACTTCTCGCTGTCGAAGGGGACTAGGTGAATAAAGATTAGATACCTCAGTAATATGATTTGATAGGAAAGAAATTATAAGCCTCTAAGGCGTAACGACAGGTCATGGTAACCTGGAATTAAAGGGAGGTCTGTACAATGAAAACTTCAACTTCATGAAAGCCCTTCATGAATCATGATACGTGAAAAGGCAGGAACTCTGACACCAGACTTTGAGTTAATAAATATCACTTTCATGATGGTACACAAGACAGACCATTAATGCTATCAGTTATCCTTTTGCAATAGCGTAAAGAAATATAAATTTGTTAACCTATCAGAGATATTGAAAGATAGTCCATTGCTACATTTTATGTCAATAATTTGTGGAATAAAGTAATGTTACATTTGGAACTAGACGAATTGTGGTGTATATAACCAATTCAAACCAAGGGAAATATTAGGATTACTCGAAATTATAGATTCGGTTCACAGCGCAAACACATCGACTTGTTTCGTCACCACAGTTTGAAGAATCTTGTGAACCAAAGGTCCCTGAAATCTTGTTTCAGTAATGAGCTTTCATTTTAACTTTGGCGATTAAAGAACAGTGCCAAAGTCGTAAACAAAGCCAAATGGAAGCTTGGTTTTATTTCCCGAAAAATCAAATTACTGTCCTTGGCTGTAATGAAGCAATGGATAAGAAATGCAATTAAGTCTACCAGCCAGACTCTCAAACAGAGAAAATCAACTTAACGTTTTATGGAAGCAATCAAGGAAAATGGTGTTTGGAATAGAAATTTAGCCTAATGCAAAGATTTAGCGATATTCTATTTGGTCTTTTGAATCAGAGCGTCTAATGTAAATGCTTAGAAAATCTGCAAACCATTCACGATATTTTTCTCCAGTAGAAGAAAGATTATTGAATATCTAAAATCTCGTTCTGAATTTATAACAGGTAGTAACAAAATTTGTTTTGTGAGATGAAATAAGAAGTTAGGTGGACAAAAAGTGAGATTGTTCTTGTTATCAAATGCTCAGTGACAGTTTCTGCATCCTCTGTCCCGTTTATAGGTATTTTATGTCTTTTGGGCCGACCTAGATGTCATGGATCTAAAAGCTTTGCTTATCTATATCTTCTTTAGGTATTCTGCTTACATACAGGTGCAGGTTGTCTTGTTAGGGACTACATTATAAACAAAGAAATAGATCAGTCGCTAAGAAAATAGACACTGCTTGATGGGCTTCTTTTGGTCACCACCGGATAAGCGTTTGGTAACTTAATGTTGAAAACTTTAAGGCACGTTATTATAAACCAGGTTAATGGAGAATTTGATTGAAAACACATCACAATATCTTTGCCTGGTGTTTATGAATCACTTTTTTTTCTTTGAGTAGTCCTAATTACTCACACCATTTTCTCTAACTGATTAGAAAGACCTGATCACAAAAAGGTGACACTGTAGTCACCTTGAAATAGACACTTTTCCAGGTGATAATTCTGATTCATTCTCCGAGTCATGAAAGTCTTCATCTGCACTGACCTTTGATGTTTTCTTCTCAATCTGCTAAAAATGAAACAATCCCCGAAATCGACCTCATTAATACCAGTGCCAAACGTCATTCTTGGTTCGTTTTTAATGCCTTGAAGAGAAAAATGCACTAATCAAGCTGGCACTTGCGTTGAAGGTTCCATCTGAAACTAAAGAATTCTGACATTTCAGACATATCGAAGGCCATGCATAAAAATATCATGCAGTGACAACAATTTCAGGCGACATCCTAAAATCTTTTTCTGCTGGGCTTCTATTTGTTTTTGCACAACAAACTACAATAATTAAATGTGATCGGAATCTCGGGACGCAAAGAAATTGAACAAATTTTATGATCCACACTATTCATGTCAAATCTAAACAGAGTCACAAGCATGTTGTCCACATTTTTGTTTTTTCACTTTCCTGTGTGGTATTTTTCTGCTTCTCGTCCTTATACTTGACTCTCAACCATAGCACGTACATACACTAAGGAAAAAATATACTACATGCATGGGTGGTTGATGAACATGAAGTTTCTCCCACCATACAACTTTGAAGATGGGCCAAATTTCCCAAAGGCTAAATACCTTAAGGTAATATATGGGAATGGTCTGGCACTTGTTGCCGTATAAAAACAGGCAAAACATAAGTTTTTATACGCACCCTAAGGACATTGTTTGCCTAACTTAACAAACTACATGACTGCAGTGTGGTGGGAATTAAAGGAGCTAGGCTTGTTTTACTTCAACATATTCCGTACACATGGTCAGGAAATGTCCTGGTTAACGGAGTTTATGGGTATCAATGTATTTTTCTCACAGACCCACGAAGAAAAGTCCATGAAGTGAACAGTTGTCCCCATACTCTGAGAGGTGTAGTGTCTGAAGGACGTTGAAATAACGTAGTTCAAACAAGAATTGAGTCGTATGCCGAAAACACCAAAACGATCGTTTACATGTTTACTGTACGAACATATCAATAGGTCCAAATATATTTCCTTTTGCGGAGCGAAGCTATGTTTAATTATTTTTAAAAAATGATCATGAAATAGTATTATACTACCTCTTTGGTTCTTCTTAAGGCGTAGGGTTCTGAACATGCTCAAGATATCAACCCCAATTCCTTTCTAGTTACTTGAAACCTCAACCAACCCATGATCCCTTCAATCCCCGAGTTGCATCCACGTCGTCTTTAATTTTCTGTTTGCCACAACACCTACAACCACATTAACTTACCAACAAAAATGTTATCACTACAAACACTGCTGTGTGGTTTGAATATATATATATTTGAACAAATTATCAAGTTCCTTGAGAATCACGGAAAATAACCAAATCACAAATTTGTTATTTTCAAAACTTCTGATTTTATATTAATTTTGACCTTAGTTCTTGGAGAATACTAACATACAGGAAAGAGCACACTTTACATAGCGTAGGTCTGGAATCGTTACTGTGTCTGGAGTCTGTTCAATGCTGACTCTCTGGAAATATAGCTACCTTTGCCTGCTACAGCTTCTCTGTAAAGCTGCTTTCCACTACAGCAGTACTCAGAACTACTGCAGTTCATCCTTTCCACTGTGACAATGGATTTGGTCTAGAAAGTATTTAATGACTTTCAGTTTTCAGATTCATCCTGTTATTTTAATTATGTAATGGTCTAATAATTTAATGGTTTTACCTTCATGTGATTGACCTGGCAGTTTTGCGGTAACAAATTTGACATACCAATTTGCATTGCATTACTCAAGATCGAAAGAAATGCACTTTAAATTGTCTTTCCAAATATCAGTGGTCCCCATAAATACAACATTCTTTTGTAATTTTTTAGCAACAATGTATTCGGAATTTTATACTGCCGAGTCTCGTGGGCACCTTTGCCCACACAGTGTTTAGTCTAGACTGCAGGCTCATAAGTAATTTACCCTCAGGTTCAAAACATAATAATACTCTCCTCGAGTAATATTTCAACACACATAATGATTTTTATTAATTGAGCTCATGTGAAGCCTGTAGGCATCGGTTATGCTGATGTAAGAGAGAAGCAAGAACTTAAATTTCATTTCAACATGGAGTGAAAAAGGAGCAGAACCACACTGGTAGTAGTTAGCTACCACGCAAGGTAAAGGTCCATTTTATTAATTAGAACTGAGTTATCAGAAATAAAAGATACTGAAAAAGTTCTAATGCATTGGTATGAATTGGTTTTAATGAGTTAGGCTGATATACTGCAATTCATCTTGTCAGGATAAATCAGGTAAAAAGACTGGTTGTGACATATATTTTGTCTGTATACATCTTGATCATAAAACTGTCAGTTTGTTGCTCTTGTACAATTCCCAAATCAGTTATATTCATTGAAAATGTCCACGACTTATGACTACTAAGGGCTGAATTATAAATGAACATCAACTTAATGGTGACTTTTATTGCATAATTATAGGCACATACCTCATCGAGCACCTGTGACACACTTTTAAATTAGAAATATTCAGCTGTTCCATATAAATCTTAATTAAAACAAGAAATGACACATCCTCGAGATGATTTTCTTCCTTACAGGATAAATTACTTGGTTTACTTGAGGTGTTTCAGCAGACAAAGCATGCATTATCAGTGTCACAATTTTGACTTTTTTCGACGCATCAAAACAACATATGTTGTTCTGTTTCCACCTCTGTGTTTTCCTATATTGATCGATGATGCTTTGTGAGAAAGAGGTCTCGACTATTTGGCTTATTGCCTTGTGTTCTTTGCAAACTCCCATAATTGGGAGGTAATGATCTACAGAGCTCCTGGCTTCCCTTTGTGGTTCCTATTATTCATAGTAAGTACCATTATCATAGTTATCAATACATAATTTATAGGGAGATTGGCTAATGATATTTGATGACACATAAAATGTCTGTAAAACGACGTGTTAAAATGTCTGCCTTCAATGTGTTCACAACTATCTTGTTATCAACAAAAAATATCGTCACTGTGAAAATATATCACGTCATTGAAATTAAAGAATGAGCTAGGACTTTCCTGGCAACATTTTTGTGATCTGAATCTCATTCTTTATTGATCAATTTGTTTGAATTCAAAACCAAATACGGCGATACTGTGACACAATTAAATCCAGAACTATCAGTAAGTTGGACACGTATGCCAATTTTTATGGGCGTGCAATACAAAGTCCTGACATTTATTTTCCTAAGTAAATATTATATCAAAAGGTTCTCTGGGGAAATGATGAAATCGTCACTTGTACTTTGAGAGGTGACCCCGACTACAGAAAATAAATGTGACTAATCCTGTCAATTAAATTTATATCAAAATGCAAAAAAGAAGATGAAGGCAGCTGCCATCTTGGGATGTTACCAGCGCGTAAACAACTCGATGAAGTAGCACAGCATTGTGCATTGTTTCAAAGCATAAATTTCAAAATGAATGGCTTATCATAGTTTTGAGTGAATTATAAAATGCTTAAATGATGGTGTCTACTTTAGTACAATGAAAACAATAATGAAGACCGGTGCTTTTAATGAAATTACACCATAAATGGAATTTTATAGGATCATTACGTCATAAAACTCTTGTCACATTCAAATCAAGTAGTTTATTACTGACAAATATGATGATAAATAATGCACTCATCAGTAATTGGACATTTTGTACATTATCACTAAACTGGAATTGGAAATCATGATGATTTCGTGAGTTTTTTCAAGTATTTAACAACACAATTTTATTTCAATATGTCTCTATCTATTTACAATAGATAATCTCGGTTCACTCTTCTTGATTCATAATACAAATATTTATTGTTTTACAATTCAATTTATGAGGAACAAAGCTTCATTTATTAAAAAGGACATCAAAATCACGATTTCACTTTGTTTGAAACTCGCAGCACCAGGCTGGATGCTTGGCTTGGCTTAGAACATTAAATATTCAAGTACACTAAGGAGAACAAGGCTAATCAAACCCAATTAGATTTGCATGTCAATGTCACAGATCAGAAGGGACACGGGAAAATCTATAATAATTGAACGTGTCTACTTAATATCCATTTTTAAAGCGACATCTAATAAATGTCTGGTGTAAATGTTAGAAATAAATAATTGTGCTGGAGTTTAAATTTTCAGCTGGAATCACATTGTGGGAGCAATCACATCACATCAGTTTTTATTTGCTGGTGAAGCACCGACAATTTATTTGTTAAATTGTCTATCGGTGAAGGAAATAGTTTATTAAACTTTCCACTAACTGCCAACGTTGTGTGTGACATTTAAAAAAATTTACAGTGAAAATGCGCTGCCAGATCGGCGTGACCGAAAACAGAAATTATTCCCAAAGACAGATGTCTTCAGATATCTAATTTCAATGACTAACCACGGAAAATGGCCATGATTTGTTCACTGCTTTTGCTGAAATTTGTTGTTTTTGTTCATCTATCGTGGGAGGCTTAGATTTTAAAATGAGACTTAGTGTTCGGTACAATATCAATGTTAGAATGGGTCACTGTTGTAAGCCAAAAGTTGGATTCAAATTTGCTTAGTTAGACATAAAGTATGGCATGTCAACATGAACCATCACTGTGTATCATCTGTGCAGAACTGACAGTGAAGCATTTGGTCTCAGCAATGAGGGAAATTGACCGTAAATTATTGCGTGATCAGTACCCGTGGGATTTTGTACTGGTCGGCCCCCGAAATTCGTATCCTTGAAGAATTTGATATCGATACGGACAGAGTTTAACATGACTCGGTTGACATTAACGGGTCTGGACAGATAGTGGTAATATTCAATCAGGCCTATGAAGGAAGGACAGGCCAGTAAAGAGTGGTCAGGAAGGAGCTCCCCTCCCGGCTAAGGTTAGGTGGGGACATCCCCTCCCTGACCGGAGGAACAGGAATGGACGGTCGTGGTCAGTGTTGCCTCGTAATATCAATGGAAGGTTGTCTTGTGGAAGATATCACCGAAGAATTGAGCTATCGTGACTGATTTCCTTTCGTCGAAAACAGTTTGTTCTCTGAACTTCGATACCAAATTTTTCTGAAACAGAAGCTACAAACGTTACAATTTCAATGACGACCCCACTTCCCATGATGATTGGCATAAATGCACCTGTTTCGTGTTTCTAATGAAATTCTAATTTGTGTTTTGCGTGTCAGTATTGTAATGAATCTGTATATCATAAATATTCACACAATGGATGTACTAAATTTATTGCAAAATGTGGGCTCATTATATTCTTTGATGCCTATGAGTACACCAAGTGATGCTGATCTGTACAGAAAGTTTATTGTGAGTGCGACTGATACCACAAGGTTTCCTACTGGTTGAAAGTGTTTATCTGCTGCTATGGGGAATCCAAATGGTAATTATCAGGTAAAATAAAGAAAAAAAACCACTTTTATTTTGTACATAATATCATGGGTTTTGATAAGGAATGTACACTTTTTTGTCCTGAAGGGATCTGAAACAGATAATTTCCTTCAGAACCTTTGGCCCTTTTGGAAATATATAAATTTTTTGCATGAAATAAATTTGTATATTCCTTCACGAAAACTCATGGTATCATCAGGAGAAAATTGGGAATTAGGTGCCGACCAATCAGTTGTCTGCCGCGCTACAACCTTATTTACTAAATCTGAAATGGTGTGAAACAAGGGATTTAATTGTCTTGTTTGCGCAGGATTTCGTTGTCCCAATTCACAAGAAATTTCCTAATGTGTCTGTATATCACTGATACAGTATCATTTATACTAATTCACTCTGGTCTATTAGATTCCTTGCCAGCTCACTTTTATTGCTTTTTGGAGATTTCCGCATGTCACCTGAGGCTTGTTCAAAAACTAAGAAGCAGAAATTTTGCTCTTTGTTCACGCCAAAAAAGCACAGTACGTGTTTCTGACTTTCCTTGGCGCAGCTTCGTGTATGCAAAAAAGAATACCTCGAGTTAGGCATCAGATAATACAGCTTTAGAAAACAAACAGGCTTCCAAATATGGTAAAACTTGCAACAAAGGATGTTACCAGGTAAATGGACCAGAAGCGAAACTACACGTACAGCTTGCCAAGTAAGTTACCACATTATCATGTTAGCATGAAACCCTCAACGGATTTGAAAAGCAGATGTCACCCATGGAAACATTTGTTAAAGGCAATTAAGAAAATTGACCATAAATTGTTGCATGACCAGAGTCTGTGCTTTAAAGGATATCAATTGGTCGCACAGGATATAATTTGATTAACTTCATTAACCTGTTATTGTTATCCCAGTCATCTCGAGGAGAAACAGTAAGAGTTGTAATTGACGGAGAATATAATGTCGTATTATTTTTCAAATTTACAAAACAGTGGAATCCCGTTATTGCCAGGTCAATGAATTATTTTATTCCTGGGATGATTCTTTGATTGATGTCCATTCTTTGGGGAGGGTGGAAACTTTCTGGATCTTGCCCTTCACTTTGTGAGAACATGTCCATAACGTGCTTACACTTCAAATATAAGACATTTTGCGGCATAATTTTTCTGTGTCGTGATGACCCCCATGACCTTTTGTCACGAAAACACCTGGAGGGAAAGTGGTTCGAACCGTCCTCGTCGTAAGATTTGTCGGGGAGTAGTTAAGATTTAAAATAAGCCTTTACCCATTGTTTGTCAAACGATGCCGTAATTTGTAATTTGTTGGAATGGTACAAGTACGTACAACAACAACAAACTAAATGTAGCAAAATAATTACAATCTGGTTATTAGAGTCAATTTAATGTTTCTCGATAGAGTCCCATATCAAATTGCCTCATAATAAAATAATGACGTGGCATAAATGACCGAAATGAAAGTAAATGGTGTAATACTGATGCAAATTGTATGTGTTGTCTGAAATGTTAAACAAGATAATAGCAGGAATATATCTGGCCATGTAAGTAGCAAATGGTACTAATAAATGTGTCTGATCATTTGTTAACGTGACGTAATGTACATATGCTCGTTGTATCACATTACCCGCAGATAAAAGGAACTAGACAACAAAAAAAATTTTTACCTGTACTTTGTAAATTAATTACACTTTCATTGTACACTTGCACTGAATGGCAGAACAATAATGTCGCCAGAAAAGACCGACCTGTTTCTGGCTTTTTTCTTTCCCGACAAAAAAAATCACAACGCAAAATGTGTTACTCTATCAATCAATCCCCGCGTCAGTTTGAGACTGCACTGACTTTAAAGTCTTATATATAATTAGTGTGAAAACTTTGAAGCTGACACATTTACCTTAAATTGAACGAGACGGCGAAAGTTTAATTTGCCAAGAGCATGTTACACTCGCATGAATCATAGCCCTCCTGAAGTTTTGTTATTAGGTAAAAGGTTGGACTGAAATTTCCCAGATCCAGTCCAAATTTTAAAATATTGTTCATTGAATATTTATCCAATGCCGATCATAATGATTGTTGAGATGTATATAAGCAAATACACGTTGGAACGGTGTTCAAGACAATTGTACATACTTCACATTTGCTGAACGCATTTAAAATTTTTGAAAACATGGTTTCTTTCCTTACTTTGTCTACCCAAAGTGGAATTGTCAACTTGAATCTTTTTCCAGCTTAGTCTCATTATATCACATTTAGCACAAGCTATATTTAATACAAATCTGGATACGGATCAGGCCTTTAGATCTTTTTGCCAATAACTAATTTTCATGCATTCTTTCACAATACAACTGTATATGTGTTCGATCCTACAACGGTATTATCTGCATGGGTAAAAAAGAAAAATTTACTATGATCCTATCAAAACGAAATGTATAAAGCTAGTAATGGAACGTGTTTCATTTTGCTGCTACTTTGTGCATCATTTTCTGCTACTTTGTGTTATATTTCTTCATCATAAAATCACGGAACATTTCACCATCTGACAATTAGTTCAGAAACATCCCCCTGTCTCATCAACGTAATACAGTCGCTGTACTTCGCAATGGATGAATCACAAAGGGAAACAAAGAGTAAATCTGTCGCTTCATTCGAGCGTTCACTGTGAGTAACATCAAAGTCACTGGAAACTCATTCATTCAGATTGATGTTAATTCACATAAGTCCTATTATCACTGCCAGTGAAGTTTTCAGTCTCACAGAAATAAAAAAAAACTACTGCAAATGTTTGATGATAGTATGTTTCTTATATCATTATTTGACTTTCTGTGTTTCCCTTGCTTGTGTATATTTTGCCTGTTAGGAAACAGTAAATATCAGTCATTTTTCATAATTGTCAAACTGGCAAGATTTTAAAATTGAGACAGACATAGCGTTCCATCTGCAGAGAAAATGGGCGCTCTTTGAGGATGTCCCTCCACAACATGAAAAACCCTCAAGTTTAAGACATACCACCCACGCCGCCCACTCCTGTCCCTATTCTTTCTTCTGCTGGGGGGAGGCGGGGTTGAGGAGGTCGGAGCCAAGGAGGGGTGACGCCTTCCTGGTTTTATCCTGAATGGATGTGGGTCTGTCCCATTGCACCATGGGATAGATTTACAGTGCATCATGGGATAGGGCCCCCCTCCACTGTGAACATGAGGAGAGGCATGACTGAAAACACCTTCCCTCGTATCACGTAGGTACGCAGTAAATAGGAAAACAAAGCAAAAATGTTTAAATCATTTGAATGTTTGATAAATAGCGAACTTAAATTTTATGAATATTCGCTCGTCTAATCGCAATAACACCATACAATATTATTTCCTCAAAAATTTTATTTTGCAAATCCGTTTGGAGCAAAACTTTGTCATCAAATAACAAAAGGCACATCGTACAAAACGTTGTATCACGATTTCAAGAGCTTTTGTAGACTTCGTGTACAGTGGCAAAATCTGATCGATGAAAAGAAACATTTTTCCCTCAGTAGATGAAGCTACTTGAAGGG
Source organism: Haplosyllis leylae (assembly GCA_038406175.1). Taxonomy (NCBI): domain Eukaryota; kingdom Metazoa; phylum Annelida; class Polychaeta; order Phyllodocida; family Syllidae; genus Haplosyllis; species Haplosyllis leylae. Next base: position 12,100 of record JBCAUG010709694.1, read on the forward strand.
ACCATTGAAATTCCTTAAATCCTTAAAGAGTAATAAGCCTTAGGAGGCAAGTATGATGTTTTTCGTTTTCTTATTAAGGTCATAATGGAGTGCAAATCTTGATACGAATCAGACCTGTAGACTTCTTCGACAACATTTCCAACATGGAAATTAGCATTGAAAAGTATTGTTGTGCACGTTTTTATTGTAACAGTTGGGCCACTCTTGCTTCGATACATCACGACGTGTGGGATCCGGTTTCAGCCTGAAATAGTAGTATGGATGAGTCAAGAACAGGACGTGTGTTTCATCTGCCGTAAACAAACCAACAAAAGTTTGCTTTCGTCAACCATATGTGCTGCTTTAACCACACATACAGGAAAGATTTGTTTTGACGCGAATGAAGCTGAACTAAAATATGATTTTTAAATATGTTTGTTTTCCATTTCTGTTCATGACATTTCTACTGTCAGTTCTCGGTGGCGCATTTTTTTACCCATTCAGCAGCTGCAATTAGGTTTTTGGGTCAGCGTGAACAAGTCTATTTCAGCTCATCCCAAAACCAATGGGCTCCAGTGCATTTTTATTTTGGCTGAGGAATATTGAATTGACTTTCCATGAACATTTGTTGCTGATGATATATCTATGTAATGACACCATTTTGAGATGGAAGCATGTTTCATTAATTATTAAAGCATTCAATGCTCAGAAAAAGCTAATGCTAGTAAATCAGTATTTTATCAGGGCTGATACCGTCCCCGAATTACTGACCACGTTGTCCTTTCACTTTAGCTTATATTTAAACACCTATTAAATTTCTTCATTCCAAATGTATCTTGTGTGAGGGAAAAATAATTGTTGCATCATATAGACTACATTTTGGAATGAATATGTTTGATAGTTGTTTCAACATAAGCAAAAACTAAAGGACAACATGGTCAGTAAATCATATTTAAGTTTTTCGTCTGACGCTTGCACATCTCAGTGGAACAACCCAGGTTTGATCCCTAGCCACATGGGAGATATCTTGACCCTTTACAGCCAATACCTGGTGGTTTTCTCTTTGGAGTTTTCTTCCACCCTCAGAAGGGCTCCCTATTGTAATGTGATTTGTATCTTGACATTAAGACATGGCCTTTTATTTTGATCTCCATGAATTTATTGCACCGTCCCACTTACGGTGCAGCCATTCACATACACATCTTGCACATCTAGGTTGAGAGCCCCACCAGGATCTCACCAGATGAGCGACCGGTGGCCTCAGTTGTAG
>JBCAUG010709705.1:0-13346 GCA_038406175.1 Haplosyllis leylae
TTTGTCATATCAATGGAAATTTAATATTTCTTCTTTAAAATTAAGATAGAAATCGATGTATTACATATTGTTCTGATGTTTAATGCATGTGGAGTGGATTTGTATGGTATGGTATTCGATTATTTAAGATGTGAACACTGACTGCGCTGCCAATGACTTTGAATGTGTGAAGTTAAAAGGGAAATGTGCGCATCGTGGAAACGAGACGTATTGTCAATGTGAACAGGACTACAAAGGTCCATCGTGCGCAGGTATGGTCAGCACGACTGATGAAATTATCTTGTTACCGCCCACAGACGTAGTGTGCGGAAAGGTAATGTTTTCACTTTGGTTGTCTGTTCACAGGGGGTACCCCCTTGTACTGTCCTGGTCCTGTCTGGGGGTACCCTGAACAGGACCAGGGGTACCCCCAGACATGACAAGGGGACTCCTCCCCCTGGACATGACCAGGGTTATCCCTCTAGACAGGACCAGGGTACCACCCAGACAGAACCAGGGGTACCCGTCCTCTGGACATGACCAGGGGGTACCCCGCCTCCGGGACGACCAGGGGTACCCCCATTCCTTCCCCTGACAGGTCCAAGGAGTACCCCCTCAAACAGAAACAGGGTTCGATTTGCTACGCCGCGAGCAATACGCCTCTTGCGGTCACACAGGAGGGACGGCTTTCTTGGATTGACATATTACGTTGATGGCCTCCGAACAACTCACTTGTAACTCGCGTAGGCCAATGTTAAACATCTTGGAACAGCTGCCGCTCAATAATTTTAATAAAGGATATGGCCGACTGGTGACCCAGATAATTCAGAAAATTTCTGAAAGAACACTGGCACCAGATTTCATTATACTTTGTTTTGAATGACAATACCCGTGGAGGTTAACATGAGATTATATCCTTTTTGTGGGCGACGGAAACCTCAGTTTTAAAATCTTTGTGAGTTTCAAAAGTGTGCCCGTGTACTTTGTCGTCCACACATGAGGAACTTATCAGATTCACCTACGAGTGAACACCCATTGACATCTTCCAAACGTACTTTCACTGCGGTAGTTGTTTATGGCAGAATACCGTTCGCCACATAGCTGTTCTGACCTAAGACAATGCAAAATGTTGTTGAGAGTTTAACGTGGTTCTACACTCGGGCAGGTGGCAACAATACAAACAAACCTGTAATTTTTTCTTCTTTAATTGACAGATCTGAAATGCGGAAGTCCTGCATTGGAACCTCATTCGTTTGCTCAAAGAATAGCAAATGGAAGACCAATTGATCCGCCACATTCTTATCCATGGTTGCTTTTTGCGCGTAAGTTTAACCTTGCAGTCTTTTGATACACCTGCGATAGACAAAACAAAATTCTACGGTACCATTCTTTACAACAAATCAACGTGTTTTACCAATCTCCTTACAGAATTTAATCCTGAAATAAATCCATCACCATTTGACCAATGTGGCTTGACTTTGATCAGTAATGAGTATGCCGTCACAGCTGTTCACTGTGATATCACTCCTGCAGCGCGTATTGCGGTTGGTGTCCACAACAGGTCTGAAATAAGTGAAGACAACCTCCATTATGTGGCTCAGGTAATTGACATTGTAGGAAATAACACCCAGAGTTATTTTCACTCCAAAGGAAACAGTTATATTGTCACAGTAATCGCACAACAGTCACAATCCTTGAATTCCGGTAGGTCGGCAGTGGCGGATCCAGGATTTCCCAGATGGGGGAGGGGTCGCCAACCCCCAAGGTGGGGGCGCCAACCTATTATTTTGCCAAATTTTTCCCGAAAATCGGACAAGTAGCGAGGAAGAGCTCCATGAGAAGAAAGTATATGTTGGTTTTGGCAAAGACTTCTCCCTCAATGACAGTCAATGACATGAAAATGAAAGAAATTGGACCAAGAAGGGGCGCGTCCCTAGCGCCCCTCTTAGATCCGCCACTGGTCAGCATAGAAACTTTCCTCGGAGAACAGGAAAGAGTTATACCAAAATAATAAACTCTCTTTGAATGTTAGAGGATTGATATTATTTCTAGTATCTGTTGATTGTGTTGATGCGTAACAAAATAATTACATTCAATGGGGTTCCTTGCGTTTGGCACATCTAACTGCAATTCTGTATGCCTTCCCTTGGTACCCTGTAAGATACATAAGACCCCATAGTTTGTGTGTTTATGGTCTAATGAGGTTTCCATCGATTGCTTTGTTTTACCAAGTGTGGACAAGCGGACCCTCCTGATTTGATTTTTACCTCTATTTTAGGTTTATAATCATGAAAGATACAATGCAACCACACACCATTACGATATAACACTAGTACGGTTGTGGCCACCAGTAGAATACAGGTAAATATGAAAAGGAAGTGCGTTCCTTTCGCCATTTAAATAAAAAATCACATTTGTATTTTTACTTGTTTGACCGACTAGTTTTCTTTTCAACTATCATCACAATTTAAATTGGTAGTTGTTTTTTCTTTGCAAAATGCTTCCTTATATTTCAAAGATACAATGAAGTTTGTTTGCAATTAATTTGTTTTCGGGTGTTTACTGAGTAACTTGAAACTGCAATAAAATTCATTTGCAAATACGTGAAACCAATGAAATCAACTTAAAGCAAAGCGTAAGCCTTTTTGCAGACTATTGCAAAGCAGATTGTTGTTAAAACTTTCAGTTGATGTAGTTTGGGGATACTTTGACCTTGTTTGTTTGATTTTATTTATTTTATACTCAAAGTGATCGGGTGCATCCCATCTGTTTACCCTACGAGGATCAGGAATTCGGTCCTTCAGATGAATGCACCGTGGCTGGTTGGGGTGCTGAACAATCCCATTACTGTGAGCAAAACAAATATTTTCTTTCATTAAAACTAATTCTCAACACGATATTTTAGTCAGACTTTCTCACATTAACACAAAAGTTAAAAAACTAGTAGCATTCAGGGAAAGGAAACTAGAATTTTGTGTTAATCATTAGTTGAATAATTGATTAATTTTCAACTGCGTGTCTTTTTCTTGGTGCAGATGGTGGGGAATACTCAAATGAAGCCATGCACGCCCCGTACAGAATCTGGCCCCAAGAAGAATGTGCTGCATCATACGAGTAAGATTGCAAAAATTATAAGAACAGTAGTTTAATCTGCTAAATATTGTGTTTTATCTGCAGACGTTTTTATTAAAATATGTACTATGAATTCAACTTAATCTCCAACCCAACTTTTCAGTTGATTTGATTAACCAAAGCGGTTCCGGAATTTAGCGACGACTCGGACAACCCCACAGACGGAACCAATCTATTCTTTGGTCATATTTTGCTAAAACTGTCCCTTACCTCAGCATGCGTCCCATGCGTCATTGAAATTACAGAGACTGAAGTTTTTATCCTCTTGTTCTTTGTTCTTTTCAGGAGCTTTTTTGGTTTGAGTGTAGGCGGAGCTAAGTATGATAATGTGAGCGATATCTGTGGCGGAGGTGTTGGTCATGACATATGCATTGTTAGTAAATCTTTTATTTTAACAAGAAAGACCTCCCATCAATTTTAAGAGGGCATGCTGACCACGGCCCGCCATCATTACTGATCATTTGATCATTTTGCACTTGCTGAGCATGCTAGACCAAGCTTGGTTGGAGGAGGGAGGGGTCATCCTTCCACACTAGTCCTTCTTGCCATTTCTTTCTGGTGGAGGGGACAGGAGCAGGGGCAGACTACCTACATACCTGGCCAGGGGAGGGGTAGAACACCTACCTACCTGGCCAGGGGAGGGAAAAAGTGGTAGGTCATCCACTTAAATGGCGGGAGGGGATGGGATGGGTCACCTACTTGACTGGAAGAGCAGCTTGTGGACTGAGTAGGGGGTGGTCAACAGTTCATGTTGTGGGAGGGGGGACAGTGGAAGGTCAACAGTTGATGGTTTGGGGAGGGGTGTTTCAATAGTTCATGGTCAGGGGACAAGGATGGGTCAATAGTTCATGGGTCACAGTGGACGAACCCCCACCCCCTGCGGACAGAATCACGCACGCGAGTAAAATCATTACCTTGGTGCGTGGTTAGTAATAAAAAAAGGATTAAATTTGTAGGATGCTGTGAGTTAGTAAAATTAAATAAACCGAGATTCTGATCATAGCTTTTCTTCTTTTCCAGGGTGATTCAGGAGGAACCGTAGCGTGTAAAAATGATAACAGATGGGTATTGGCTGGTGTTGTGAGCCGTAAGACGTGTAAGATTAAGATGACATGAAAATAATAAGATTTATAATTGAATGAACATGAACGATTATTGTAAATAACTAATTCGTCTCCAATAACAGTGACCGAGAGTGAACGCAAAACAATTCTTAGAGAAGTACACTTCTTCCAATTTTTTTCACAGCAACACTGTTTTTCAAACAACAGCCATGCAAAAGTTTAAAATAATATTGGTAGTAATTTTTTTCTGTTCCTCATTAATAGTTACGTCAACAGCAAAAGAATGGTTGAGATTTTATTGAGAATATAATACTTTCAGCCGTCACGTGTGGTAAAATAGGATTTCCCAGTTATCAGGCAAAAGTAAGCCCCTCCGTTTCATGGATAAGAGAGAAAATGCAAGGTGAGGGTAGCCTTTGCTTTCTTTCGCGACAAAAATGTTTGCCAAAAATAAATACAATTGAGACTCCTGTTGCAAATAAGTTTCTCTGAATTAACAGAACTTGCACAATGTTCACCCTTTAATTTTTTTGAAAATTTCAATCAAAAGTACCGGGTAAAAAATGTGGAGACTCCCATACATTTGATTAAATAGTGCGAAAAATGTCCACTTCAGAAGCTCCACCCATTTGCTTGCATAATTTCACCGATATGAGCGGCAACTTCTCAACCGACGGCTATCCAGTGGCATATCCACTCAATTATTTCTGCAGATGGGAATTCTCAGCACCTGAAGGGAGTTTCATAAAGGTAATACCGATCATCTCTTTGTTTAAGAAAATGTTCTTAAAAGGTTTTAAATAATATTGAGAAACTATTTAAAGTTCAGTAACGCCCCTCCTCTGGTTGAAATTTTAAGCTTGAGTAACACATTTACAGTGCTAACTCAAGGACCACATTCCTGTCACAGTTCATGTAACCACCCGTTGTACTCTTTTGTACAGATTGTGTTTCACGACTATCGTTTACATGTATCAGAACACATTGAAATATTCGGTGCTGAAGAGAGGCATGAACCATCTGGTGAACCTCTGTGAGTATTTTTGTGACTTATGTGAATTAAAATGAAATAAATCTTTAAAATCAAGAATCATCCATGTCGTTAATTATATGTCTAATTCCTTGTCACAGTCACTACTCTCAGCATTAGAATTTTTGAACTACTTTTCTGTGAATAAAACTTGCAGTATTTTTGTGCTGCAGAAGTAAATAAAGAATGAATGTATCTTTATTCTGTTTTTCGCCCACCTTTGTACATTTTAGATTTGGTCAAATCAGCAGCCGCCCGCCACAAGAACCAATTTTATCAAGAGAAAATCACTTGGCAATTAACATGTACTCCGACAACACAATCAGCCTTGAAGGGTTCTTTGCTACATATGAAGTCATCACAGAACGTGAAAAATGTAGGTTGTTGACATAAAAATTACCCCAGGGAAAGAAATGTGAAGCTTAGGAAAGATTGATCTATTGCAATTGAAATTTAAACATTCAGTATAATGGTGTGTTTGCACTGCCCAACACCCGAGATCAATAGTGAGACAGATAAAAATGCGTTGTATAAGATTGTGTGGAGGTGTTCACACTGCACAGAGACAGATGACAACACGGATTCCCATTGGGTTAAATGTACTTGTTCTCGGTATCTGTCGCGGTCTGGGTATTAGTCTGTGGCAGTGTGAATAGATCATAACCACAACATATAAGTGGATTTTTGGACTTTGCGGGTAGTAATTTTAAAAATGAGTGGTGTGTTGGGTAAAGTAATCAAATCCGATGTTTTCAGTTGTACTCAGATCTAAAATGTTTGTAGATCAAGAGGATTGTAACCAGCTCTTTACTCTCGGTACGGAAGAACTGACCATCACTTCCCCAGGTGCGTTAAAAATATCACTTATGTACGGCAAAAGGATCTAGATTTTCTCTGGCTTCACAAGGCCAGACATAAACCTACTTTATTTAACAGGGTTGCAACAAATTGAACATCAATTCACAAAAATGTCAAGAACAATTGACAAACATTAGTGACAAAATGTTTTTATGTTGAAATTGTTCGACTAAATGGATTTACCTAACTCAAAGGTCCTACTTTTCGGACCAGTGTCAAATCCAGTCTCCGTAATCAAGAGGCAACAACTCATTCCTTGAATGTAAATGTTGATGTTTAACTTGTTTTGCCTTTTTGGGTTACTTTATGACATTCTGAAGTGAAAAATATCTTTGAAGAAAAAAACTGATTATCTTTACTTCTTTTAGGTTTCCCCGAGCCTGGATATCCGAATAACTTCAGATGTACTTGGTCCTTAGAAACATCGGACCCATTTGCTGTCATTGAAATCACTATAGAGTACCTCAGGATGGAAGAAAATTGTAAATTTGATAAAGTTGAATTCTTCAAAGGTGAAAAATATATTGTTGCCATCGTATTACTTATCTTATCTGTTGCTAATCAAGCTAAGTTCTCTTCTAATGGATCCCTACCTGTGAATGCGACCTTTTTATTTTCATGAAAAATCGAATTTAACTTTTAGTTCAAGCCAAGTTCCCGTATAATAGACTCCTATCTGTGAATGCCATATTTTTATTTTCAAAAAGAATCGTATTTAACTTTTCTAGTGAAACAAGTAAGTAGTTGTAACTTATTCCCTTATCTCAGAATTTGACACGATCGGAATTGCCGAAGCTGAGCATTGCGGGATACGAAACGACGTAAAAATTCTAATCAATTCAACCAGAGCAGCAATTAAACTCACCACTGATGACCGGATTTCCGACGAAGGATTCATTCTAAATGTTAAACAAAGTAAGCTGCATTTGCACAAGTTTAAGAATATTACCAGTAAGATGTTTTATTTATGGAGAAAATTACTGAGCTCAGATTTACTGTACAATATTTTTTAGTTCCAGACGTATATTTCTGCGCTGCAGAGAATCCCTGTATGAATGGTGGCACATGTGAAGCTGTTCCTCATGACTTCAGCTGTACGTGCCCTGAGTATATTGTTGGGAAATCCTGTGAAGGTAAGATAGGTTTCCTGTCCCAAAATGTTTTCGTTATTTTATTATTTTTCATAAACTTTTAGCCATTCAGAAAGAATTGATTTTCTAAATTTTCTTTGTTAAATTCAAAGTAACTGGTTGTGGCGGAAATCTGACTGCGACGGAAGAGTTGACCACTTTGAATTCCCCTGGATATCCGGAAGAAATGCTTAAGTACAACCTGGATTGCAAGTATGCATTGTTCAGTCTTTAAGTCTTTTTAAGTATTTTGAGAACACAGGTGTTTATGGGGACACTGGTACCCCCTGTTTTGGACTCCTAATGGCGTCTGTCCTGGGTTTCATAGTCTGGGTGAATATCTTACTTGCGTGCTTCGCTGCCTGCATGCAGTGGATTCCACAGATTCACCTCTGTTGCGACACTTACTAACCTCTTAAGCCAGCATTGTAGCCGAACCATTTTAATCCAATATCAAAATCATTCTCATAATCTAGCACAAAGTACTACTACTTCTGGGTATATTTCTGCAACAGAAACTAAAATACTGAACCAAATTAAAATTAGAGTTGAATGAAAAAACTTTTACTTTGCATTTTTCCAGATGGGAAATAACATCTGAACCTGGAACTAGAATATTGTTTGTTCTGCATGAGTTTTACATGACACGATATGGAAGTCTAAATTGTGGCACCGAGAGTTTAAAGGTGTATTCAGGTATCAATGTATTCTGATATTTTGAAAATCTTTTACTTTGGGCTGAGTTTTCACTAAATCCAGCGATAATATACTTGATGGACTTGTACGTAATAGAGTACAATATTTTCTGTCGTGGTCCTCTTTTTGCAGACAACATGACGCTTCAGGAAACCTATTGCGGACAAATAGAGCCAACGGAAGTATTCTCGCTTGATAACACCATGAATCTTCACTTCACGACAATCGGCGAGTGGTGGTCCAACCGACGGTACTTTATTGCAGGATTCAGGCAAGGTGAAGTCCAGAAAAAAAATTATTTTCAAAATTTCGCTGCTCATTGTTTTGATCCCATACAAGCAAAACCGTGGGAAATTAAAACTCGACTTCCTGTACAAAACATACTAAGATACTACCTATGTCACATTTTCCTGAAGGATTTTTACCAGAAGTCTACAAAATTATCGCACCTAACTGATAAAACCAATTTGAAACTTGATGGTCAAATATCATTGTATTCAATATGAAAGAAAAACAATGAAGTAGTACTCGTTTTTCTCTCGTTAAAACAAAGCGCAAATAATAAAACTACTGCACTAAAAGGTCATGGAGAAATTTGTCACTTGCAGTGAATGACGATGATGACTGTGCCCCAGACGTGAACCCATGCAGAAATGGTGCGATTTGTGTCGACAGGATATTCAAAGCCGACTGTTACTGTTCTGGAGGCTGGTATGGTCCGACGTGTGAAGGTGAGGATCAGAGTTGGAGCCATTTTTTGTTATTTAATGCAGGGTACGGCACGTGCTATAGCACGTCCAATACAGGCTCTGCCCACACCCTTTAGCTATACCGGCATGGCCTATGGCTAGCCGAGATACCCCGTATATATAGAGCACACCACAAGTAGAGCCAGAGTTGAATAAACGTTACCTTTCTTTCAACCCGAGTTGCTCACCTTACATTAATCCTGGGAAAACAATAGTTATGTGGCATTCCAGAGCATTCAAAACAGAAATTAAGATACTTCTCCTCTAAATGTAAGTACGATGACATTGCTTTCAGAGAGAGACGAATGCACAGTGGACAGACCCTGCGCTAATGGAGCCACGTGTGAGGATCTCGTGGTATCGTACTACTGTCACTGTCCTCCCGGATACCGCGGCAAACAATGTTCAGGTACGAGAAGGAGTTCACTACCTGCTGTCACCTTGGAGACTCTTTTGAACAGGGTCTTTCAGTAGTTCAGTAGTTCGTTTCCCACATTGAGCAATCTGTAAATCACTTCCAAAATTTTTTGTCTTGAAATTTTGGACGTGAATCAGCAGTAACTGTTTTTGGAGACCAAACACATTGAAATCTAAAGGACCGACTTTGACGACCATTGTTTTCTTTATCGATTTCAACAGCAGTACAGGAATGCCGTGGTTTCCTTATTGTTCAGGTGTCCCGCTGTCTTTTTGTCAATTTTTTTCTTCTCAGTAACTTTGAAGTATTGTTTAATGTAATTGCAGACGTCGACCCGTGTTTTAACAACAATTGTAATGCTACGCAAGTGTGTTTTGTCGACCCCAAGAAGAACGATACAGGATACAGATGTGAAGGTACATTTTAAAATCTTTTCTAATTTTTTTTGGAAATTGGAACCAATCATCCAGAATTTGCCATCTTTTCGGCTTCTAATGTTTTAATCTTTTAAAATGATTGTGATGAATGCTCTTCCGACTAGTAGATGAGATCCAGTCTTACCAAAATATTTGAAATGTTTGTTTAATTATTTTAGATTATGGCTGATTTTAGTTGATTGAAATGTTGTCCCTCAGTCAGGTTTATGTTGTTGGATAACAATCACTACAACATTTAGCATAGCCTCATAGATTTTCAAACGTTTTGTACAATTTTTTTTCTAATGTGCAGATCGAGGATGTGGACAACAGCAAATAGAACCAAACTCGCCGTCACCCAATGTCAGAGTTATCGGTAAGATTTACTTTCTTTGTTAACAAATTTAATTTAATCTTCCACTTGCTAAAACATTATGTAGTTTGATATCAAATGACTAGTTCAATAGAACTCTCACACCTGACATTGACAAAGATGACGTTCTGTGAACCATTTTCTGTCTCTTTGACTAAATTAATTAACTACATAATTTTAAACAAATAGACTGTTATTATCATTACGTTTAGGAGGCAACGACGCTATGCCGCATCACTCATGGCCCTGGATGGTTTCACTCGTCTGGAACAGAAAGGGTCAATTCCTGAAGAGACATTATTGCTCAGGAATCCTCATCGACTCCACCCATTTCATCACAGTGGCGCATTGCGATCCCAGGCATGTAAAAAATAAAAAAAAGTTACTTTACATATTACATGCTGCTACACACGCAACACATTCCATGATTATCCTTTACATGCATCATAAAAACTGCTGAAATAGAGCAAAGCCACAAGGGACCACATAAAAATGAACAGCAAAATTTTTAGCAAAAGACAATTATTATGCAGTCTGTGGTAAATTATGACTTCTTTTAAAGTTATTTAGTAGGAGTGATATGGATATCTCGAATTGACACGGATAATATCTTGTGTATCAACTCGTTTAAGATTTATGCAAACATTACGGATATCTTCCTGTTTTTTCAGGGGTCAGGTTGCCCTGTTTGGAATGCATAGTCTGGACACTGAAGAGTGTAAACCGCCATGTCAGATGAGAGTCGTCGAAACAGTTGTCGCGACAAACGTCAGCTATGAAACATATGACGACGACTTCGCTGTCGTTACAGTTTATCCGCCTCTGGAATTCACGGATGAGGTAGGTTCGGTCGGCATATTAATAAAATCATGGCTGGCTACGATCCATACCGCTTTATCCAGTTTTACTACGTTTGCATATTATCCGAGATCCTGGATTGACACTGGTGTCAAAAAGAAAGAGAACAATGCAGATCTTACGTTGGAGAACTTGAAGACATGCAGACAATTAGGAACACTCTGAATTTTACCCTTCTCACTGATAACCTAAAATAGATCTAACTGGAAAATAGAGAACATACTATAATACACTAATAAAATGACATGATCTCACTCCTCAGAGGTCAGTCTTCATCCACATGGAAGGCTAGAGATCCAGAGTTCACCAATGAAGGAGACTCTGAACATTACTAAAATGACACAAAATAAGCTGTATTTCTATTTCAATGAGTTTACAATACATGTAACTGCTTAAAATAAAATAATTTTAGCAATATATACAAGACGTGATATCCCTATCAAGTGACAAGTAAAGTCTGGAAATTTAGAATGAAAACGTATTTGGAATTTTAACCCAGATTGACAAATTAAGCTAGTGGCGACGTGATCATCTATCAAATTTTATCAACTGAATAGTCAATCATACTAAACAAAACAACTGAGAAACTGTGTGGATGACTGAGTCACTTTGTATGTGTAGAATACCCTAAAAAGAATGAAATATCAGCTTTGAGAGAACCAAGACACAAAGAAGACATATTAAAGTACTCCCTCAGAGAAATGCCATTGAAATAGAAGGGCAATTCTATCAAAAGCCTCTTTTCTTGCCTTGGAATTCATTAAAATCGCTATCAACCATTCACACATAAAAGGGATTAATTGTTATCATATTTGCCATTCTTAAAAGCACAGTGAACGCATTGGTAGTCAAATTAATTGATTAAATAGTCAAAATTATAGTTGGCAAAGTAGAAGGATTTTTAACAGATACGAACTATTTCGTGACAACTAGAAGCCAAAGTAATGATCAAAAAGTTGAAGTTTTAAAACCAGATTCTGAATTTGGCGTAAAAAACTGAAAATTTTCTCTTTCCAATAATAGTTAAAAATCCTCGCTTAAATTCTTTAAAATGTAATTTTGTCTACCGTATTCCTCCAGGTTTATCCAGTTTGTCTCCCTGAACAAGGTGCCGAACCACCTGTTGGTGAACTGTGCTCGTTGATAGGATGGGGCAGCACTGTCAAACGTATGCTTTTATCATTTTATATTCAGATTATAGAGTTCTAGATTTAGTCATTTTATTTGAATTCAGTACCAGGACAATTACTTCAAGTAGAAAAAAAAGCTCAACGTGATAGTTGACCTTTGATATAAATTTTCGACGTGGTCACCTCCAAGAGCCTGACTAATTTGTGTAAAATAAATCAATTGAAACTGCTTTACCTTTTCAGCTCCTGAGGAAAATGTTGAACCTGCGTTACAATTAGCGAAGCTTCCAATTGTAAACCAAACTGTGTGTGCGGACCTCGTGAACAGACCTCCGGTAAGTCCTGAGATATCTATGTGTTATCAAGCCAGTTTGTTGAAGCATCTCAAAACTTAATTTTTTTTTTTGTTTTTGGCGAAACAATTGCCTTTTATTCACTGAACATGAACAATAATTATGAGAGACGAAGCACAACAGTGAATCCCCAGGTATCTTTGCATTTGCATTACCTACAAATATCAAGCCAGTTTGTTGGAGCATCCGGTAAGTCCTGAGATATTGTTTTGAAAAATGGAGAACGTAAGTCCTTTTAGTGCTGCCACTGGTAACGTTGGCCCTGGATTTCCAAGTAATAGCCATGGATTCCTTTCGACGGCCACGTACTTGTACACGTATGACAAACAAGTGATACCCACATTTGTTTTACGGAATCCACACCCCCTTCATGGTCACTTTACGTTGTGGAATCCACATGTCCGTCTTTAAAGTCAGTGGCGGATCCCTTCGTGCAAAAATGTCGATCCATCTCTGTACCAACACAAATGCCAATAGAAAGTTGTCCACAATTGCAGGATTTTTTTTCTGAAAAATAAATCCATGGAAAACATTTCTCTTAACAAATATTTACCACTTAAGGACAACAATCACATTGTAGAGAGATTTCAAATACTTATTGGTTCACTAACCTTGGTTCACTAACCAAACTTAGTGATTTGCTACTGTCAGGTGTAAGGTGTAATTTTTTCAGTTGATATCCCCAAAATTGATATTAGTGCATTTTGCCAAATTTCAGATAAAAGTAACTGAGAAAATGATGTGTGCAGGCTTTGACGAAGGTGGAGCAGATGGATGCGCTGTAAGTATTCAGTCTAAATAGATAATTTTTCATCACCTGTCCAACCGTACAAAAGTAATATTTGTTCTCAAATTGACGATTGTGTTTGGTATTGACAATTTCACAGCCTACTTAGACTAACAATAATAATAAACTAACAATTAGATCTGTGTGCTGTACAGAAATGCATATATATACAGGATTACAAAATGAAACAGGCGAAGAACAACTCACAACGTTGATAAATTTTCTACGAAAAATCTGTGTTCCTGCTATTCACCTCGTCTATCCTGCTCACAATGAAATGTAATTCTCACTGTACAATATGGTCTGTATTCATATAGGGTGATTCGGGTGCGCCTTTAATGTGCAAGGATGGTGATTACTGGACAGTGTATGG
>JBCAUG010709716.1:0-13346 GCA_038406175.1 Haplosyllis leylae
TTTTTTAGTCATGTGACCACTGTCTTGACCAATCAGAGTTCCTTAAATTCCCAAATCTTGTGAGAATCTTGGAGATTGCACCAAAAAATATTTCCATTTAAATAGCCCAGCTGTTTACAACAGCTCTGCTAAAAAAGAGAAAATGAAATAGGATCAGTATTGGAAAGATTTGCTAAAAAGTCAGCTGATTCTGCACTGACAATGGAGAAGAAACTGGCAAAACAAAATCATAAAGGAATTGAAGAGGATGGTATTGAAGTTTCTGTTGACTCTGCATGGCAAAAACAAGGTTCCCAAAGGAGTTATAACAGCCTGTCAGGGTTTACCTCTACAATAGGAAAGGAAACACAGAAAGTTGTTCATTTCAATTCAAGGATTAAAAGATGTCGAACTTGTTTGAAAGCATGTTGCCCAGAAAATTCCACCCAGTCACAAGTGTCGGGTAAATTGGTCTGGCTCTGCCAAAGCAATGGAGCCTGATATGTTTGCTGAAATGATTCAAGAGTCATCAAGTAAAGGTGTAAAAATAGCAAAGGTAGCAGGAGATGATGATAATACAGGAATAAATAGAATAAGATGTGATGGAAACATGGACATTATCAAGGAAAGTGATAAGAATCATGTAAGGAAAAATATTGCAAAGAAGCTGTATTCTTTGGTGCCAAAATTTAGAAGTCTAACAAAAAAAGTGATATCATCAGTAACAAAGAATTTCAACTATATGCTACAGCAGAACACAGGCAAACTAGAACAAATTGCTACAGGGTTGAAAGCAGTTGTTGAGCATATGTTTGGAAAGCATAGTTATTGTGGACAATGGTGTGGCTACTTGGCTGATCCTAAGAAGTACAAACATGGAAACTTACCACATGGAAAGGATTTGACTGATGAAAACCTTCACTCTGCTTTGTCAGAAATATTGAATGGTTTGAATGTTAACAAGCTTGCTTTCTTGTCTAGTACACAAGCTAATGAGTCATTTAACAACACAGTAGCATCAAAGGCACCAAAAGGCAGACATTACTCTGGATCATCTAGTTTACAGTATCGGTTATGTGCAAGTGTCAGTCAGAAAAATGAAGGATATGGATATATGACGGATGTTCACAAAGTGGCAGGTCTAAGTCTAAGTGTGTCTGCTATAAAGAGAGGTTATCAACAAGATAAAATTCTGAAGCGCAAAAGGACTGTTCAAAGCTCAATCACATTCAAGAGGAGACGTCTACAGCTAAAATCTGAAAGGAACTCTAAGGAAAGTGCCACAGAAACAAGGGAAGGTGACACATATGCAACAAATATAGGAATGGAAAAAGATGTAGCAGATCTCAGTGAGATACCTATTCCAGCATCTAACCCTCAATATTCATCTGCTGATGTCAATTATGTTATGTTTGATTTGGAAACAGGTGGATTTTCCAGAACATGTGACATTTTGCAGATATCAGCAATTTGTGGTCAAGAAGCATTTGACAGATATGTGTCTCCTGTGCAACCAATATCAGAAAGTGCATCAAATATAACAAAACTTACTGTTGTGGATGGACACATGTGTTTTGATGGAAATCCAGTTTCCAGTATTGATGCAAAACAAGCTCTCCTTGAATTTATGAACTATCTGAAAGGAATAGCAAACCCAGTACTGGTTGGACACAATATAAAGTCATTTGACCTGATGTTTATGCACCATCACTTGAGTTGGTTTGGTGAATGGGAAAAGTTTCTCTCCACTGTGAAAGGATTTGTTGACACTAGATTTGTCTTCAAAAAAGAATTTCCAAAACAGGACTCATATACACAAGCAAATTTAATGAATGATCTTCTTCATGAGTCTTATGCAGCACACAATTAATTGGATGATGTGAAAGCTTTAGCAAAACTGTCCGTACTTGTTAAAGATAAGTTTCCAAGTCATACATTTGGGGCAACTGAAATCAGGAACTTGGTAAATGCTACACAATACAAGAAGACATTACAGCCACTACAAACAAAGAAAGCATTATCTGATTCAATGGCTACTAAAATAGCTAAAGCTGGTTTGAATTATGATCACCTCAAACTTGCTTTTGACAGAAAAGGCTTTGATGGATTATACTCTATCCTTAGTGAAAAAGTTAATGGAGTTCCTAGAGTCACCAAGCATGTGCCAGTGATTCAGCGAATATTTGACTTCTTTAGTCAGGGACAGGTGTAATGCAAGAGAAACTGAACTTTGAGTAAAAAGTTCCAATTGTAATATTGAGATTGATTAAAAATAAGAACAATATCAAAGTTGTTACCATTGTAATGCAAAAATTAGGTCAGTGACATATTATTTGTTCCACTGTTTCCTGAAGATTTGTGTCTTAGTAGTAATATTGGAGAGTTTTACAAATATTTAATGACTTTTAGCACAAAAAAAAATCATAATGCACTATTCTGTTGATTTTTCCTTCATTTTCTAATATAAAACCTAATTTAACACAAAAATTAAGTCAGTGACATATTATTTTTTGTACTGTTTCCTGAAGATGTGTATTTTAGTAGTAATACTGGAGAGTTTCACAAATATTTAATGACTTTTAGTATGAAAAATAAATCATAATGTACCATTCTGTTGATTTTTCATTGATATTTTGATATAAAACCAATTATAACACAAAAATTAGCATGGTGACTTGTTATTTTTTTGACATTTTCTTAATGATATGTGTTTCAGTAGTAACTATGGAAAGTTTCACAAATATTTAATGACTTTTCATAGCTCAAATAAACAAAAATGTCATATTTCCTTAGTATTTTTAATCAAAAGGATGATTTTTTAAATCTTGCAATATCTCTCAATTTTGAATGGTAACCTTGTGTAAAAATAACTTCAATGCACCTTTTATTGACTAAATAACACCCACAAAAAGTATTTCTCAAATCTAATGACTTTGCCTCAAATGAATCGAACCTCCTTAATCTCATGTCTCACTCTTGATTTCCATATTGTTTCATCTTTTTATCTCTCTTTCACTCTTTATATCTTAACCAATGTATCTCTTCATCTACCAACCTGAAGCAAAGTTGCGGTTAAATTAAATCACATAATCAGATGGGGCGTGACACAATACTGGTAGGCGTTCTTGTTTCTTGTACTTCGTAACCTCCCAACTTAATTTTCTTATTTATAATAATAATTGCATCTTGGAGTAAATATTTTCGAACATCTTGATATTCTGTCTGGAAAACATTATTATTTTCGGGGGTAATTGAAGCAAACCCAGATTTCTAGTATCCAAGGCTCTGTTGAGGAAATGCTGAACCTTTCAGGAAGGATAATTTAAGCTCAGTTTGGGCAACTTTTGGGAAATTTGCAGAATCTTCTCCTCAATGAAAACAAACAAACGTATGAATGTCAACAGAGTGGGATATTTTGTTTTAAAAAAGTATGTAGCATTTGAATAGTAAAGCATCATGACAGTGAATCGAAGTATTATGACCAAGTGTAGTAGTATTAATTATCGTAAATGTTCAACGTGTCAAATATTTAAACGCTGGTGAAGAGTGTTTGACTATATTCCACACAGAAATGTACACGAAAAATATGCATGAAGAAATACATATTGCATTTGATCGAATGCCCCACATATTTGATTAAACTACAATGCAATCCGCTTGGCAACGGATGACTTCCTGTGTCAACCTCTGCTACAGCAAACGCAATGTCGCAGGCAAGTTGGTGCACAGATGGCTGCAGGACCCATTCAATTGCAACAAAATTGGTACGATGCCTTGTGTCAAAAAGTTGATGTAGTCGCAGTCGTTCAGCCATTTCCCACAATTTGACAAATTGCACACATAGAAAGTACTAAGTTTTAAAATTTTTTCATCGGAAGTCATTTTAAAGCATTCCAGGTTTGTAATGTGAATTTCCTTTTGATTACAAGGGATAGGCCACCACGGTGGACAACCCTTTGGTTTACCTATTGCCTTTAGTCTGCCGCTAGTAACGTTTTATGTTGCACTGTGCAGAATGTAAGTTTAAAAGCGTGCAATAAACTATTATTATTACAAGAGAAATTGGTCACAAAGCTAAAGGAGCAAGTCTGGTCCTGTATTTCTTCTCCAGGATGCCCTCTTCTTTTGTCAAGCACATTGTACAATAGAGAGTTATCTCCATCAGACAAGTTATCATAAATGAGAAGACATTCATACCTATTAAAACACAGCTAGGTTATATCAATGTTTCTTACATTTTATTTGTAAATTGCTGGCGTTAGCTGTTTAAGTCCCTTATTTTTTAAAGGTAAGTGCACAAGTGAGGACCAAAGGACTTCGCATGACGCCAGCCTTGGGGGTTTTCAGGGTATTTTGGTTCGTCTTTCGTGCTACACCTGAAACCTTTCTGAAAGACTTTCTCCGTTTTGTTTCAACGGAAATTCTTACAATGTGTCCAAACATCATTTAAATCCGTCGCCATGCGAATTCTGAGACTAGGGAAATTTTCGCAAAACCAACAATATTTATAACATTTCTTTTCAACACATGATTTTGCAACTGACAATGCTGCTCTCACAGCGCTTTTTATTTCCTCCATGACTTTTCTTTGTACAGTAATAGACACAAAAAAGGTTAATAGTTGTATCTTGTGAATCTGAAATGTTGTTCTACTTCGATATTGATCTTCAAATCTTTAGCTCCATTTTCACAGTGCATCTAAAATGATATCGCTAATAGCGAAAAGTTATTCTAAAGGTCAACCGGTGAAATGTAAATTATCTCCAAAGTCAAAAATTTGAACAGATGAAACAAATATACGATTTTTGCAAAGTTAACCCTTTAACAGTGAAGACGAACTTTTTACTTTTTCCTCAGGTCAACAATTTCAAAAGGTGAATCCAAATATGATCAAGGGATGACTTTTCCGATTGTTCAACCCATCAACTCTTTTGAGTTACTGACTTACAGGATAAAACTCGCTTTTTATCATTGTATCTTATGCGTGTGAATAAAGCATCACAATATGTTGCCAAAAATAAAAACAGCTAACTGATGTTTTCATTTTGTTACAAATTAATCAAATAAACTTCCGCCCGTAACTGTTAAGAAACGTACCGTGTTTGAAGACAAAATCTGCAAATGTTACTCATATTCAAATTTTATTGCAAAAATAACTTATTTACAACCGAAAATAATCTCTGGTGTTTAAACAACTGGAAATGGCAACAAGACAAATCACAAATATCAATACAAAAGTATTCAAAAGACATCGAAATGAAGCTTTTACAGCAGTTTCATTTTGAATTTCATGACTTGCGCTTTAACATTACTTTTAAATTTTAAAGTCTTTAAAATAATTTAAATTATACTACAAGGGCATACAAAGGATGTTCAGCTGCAGCCTTTTCTTTCAGTTGCGCACACAACACAAAGGAACAACCTTGCAGAGACGTCGCAGATTAAATTCTGCAGACATGTCGTTCTTTTTCAAGAGTTAAATGTAAACCTGTACTCATTGACTGCTTTCCACTTGGCAGTGTGTCTGACTGTTCTTCATTTCAAGACAAATACTGTACACCATTTCCGAATCTCGGATAGAACATGTATCATGTGTCGTTTTATTACAAGCGAAGGTATGCCTGTGACAAGAAAAGTTATGAGGAACTACACTACGTTATAACATTGTTATAATCACATTTAATAGCACCAGGTCGAACTCTTCATCATTGTGTAGTTCTTCTCATTAATCCATATTTGAAACTGTAGACACAGACATGTGCGCGGGGACCAATTTCATTTTCCTGGAAAACATACTATTGCACACACTTTTGAGATGAAGAAACAGATACAGTGAAAGGCATCGCTTTCATCAGTACAACTCCGCTGAGTATCATTTCTACTACAAAGTTACTATTAAAATTTTGGGTGCTTTGCCCTCGCTTTACAGAAAATTGTACACACTTCTGTTAACGGCTAAATCTCAAAGGCAACGAACTTGGGACCCTCCGGGGGCGGTACACGGAAGACTGTAATGATTCAACTACACTACCACCACTACTGATGTAAGAAAGATAACTAACCTCAATTCCACATTAACCGCGGTGTCGGTTGTTTGGAAAGAACACGACTGGAACTACATTGTACGGCTTTATCAACTACCGTCCTGTCAACAAGTATCACAGAGGAAACTGCAGTTTTGCAATGGCTGTCCTGTAGATGCTTATTTTTTCAAGACCTCAATCACACTTCATTCCACTTTAGGTAACAACAATTTACTTCCATAAATTTCCTGCGATTGTTTTTAACCCTGTAGCTTATAAATTTACTTCTTTTCGACGAGGTATTGTCCACAATAAAAATTTCGGTAACAAATGGGGACTCTTCACAATATTTGTCCACGGACATACTATTGAACACAAGTACTAAATCAAATTACATGTGGCACAAAGAACTGTGAACGCTTTTTACAATAAGTAGCAACACATTTGGACTTTTTTTTATCAATGTAAACTTGACCAAGCAATACGAAGGCCTATCACATACATTTAAAGACTAGCAAAACTAAATGGTTTCCTTTTCTAACAAAGAATGAACACTATTTACCTAGGTATGGTCAATTTCTATAAAGCAAATGCAAACTATCACAAATTGGATGACTACACTGAAGTATAGGTTACGAAAAAAAAACTAATGTTAATACCTTGAGTACTATACGCAATTGCAGGCGTCATAAAAATACCTATTGTCGAACAACTGAAATCAACACAGAAATGTCAAATGTCGTTTTCACTATGTATATCGGGTAACTGGAGGTTTCACTTTCATTGGTGGTAGAGAGTGACGAAATAACAACCATCACTAAATGAATAACATTGAATTTTACATGTATGTGTAATTTTCCGAAAAACGGATGGTAATAACCATTAATGTGGTTGTCTTCAAAAAACATCTGACGAGAAAAACTGTTGAACTGAAATTATCAAAATAGGAGTCAAACAAAGAACAATTTACAGTATTAAGCATCTTTAAAATAATAATGCACAATGAAATGCAAATTAGGTCACCATGGTACATATTTGGCATAAATTGGCACGATTGGAGCAATAACCTTGGATATTACACGGACGTTATCATTGAGGTATTAAGGTGTGTCTCGCTCAGTCCATTTTACAACATCAAGATTTACATATATCGCACCATTCAAAAGAGGAAACATTTCAAGTACTTGGAAGCTGTGTGCTACTACTTTCAAAGATTTATATCTGTCTTCTGAGTCCTGTACAAAACCAACATAAAAGTGCAAACTGCTAATGAGATCAATACGTATGGGTGTGTGTGTACATCTACTTATGTCTACTAATTACGATTTCGTTTCATTAAAGCGTTATTCCTCAGCACTATAGGTCATCTCAATACAAATACAACGCATCTCTGCAGCTCTAGGTGTTGTAATGCAATGACCAAGTATGTATTAATGAGATGACCTACTGAACTAATCGCACTGACGTCATATTTCAAGTATACGTCGCGGATCTCAATTTCACTCAACTGCCTGCAATAAAGTGACGTATGCACAATACGACTGAAAATCGATCAATCCATGAGAACCTTCCATGTTCCACTGAAAACTAGACGCTGCACGAAGATTCTGGTAAAGATGTTTACCTATGACTTCCGAATTGATTGAGATCTTGATAAAGCGCGCAGATTTTCCCTCCTGATATATATTGGTTGTCGGATTTTGTCGTACAAATCGACGGGACCCGGGGTGACAGGTGAATGTGGGCCCCTCGGTGGAGTCTCGATTATCGGCTGTTCCTTTTGTTTCTCTTCGTCCTTTTTAAGTGTCCTGAATCAACAGTGTGAAACAAATGAGCATTCTAAAAACCCTACGCCAAAAAACCAATAATAGCACAAAAATATTCGCCAATTTCCTACTGTGTGAAGACAAATTATAAATCTCTTAAAAAGCCTTTAAAAAACTTGTCTCAGCAGGAAAAAATAATGTTGTTAACAATATCGCCCCCCTTCTACTTAACGTCAACAAAAATTTGATTCAATTATTTACTAACTCATTCATAATTTCTACGATCGGTTGCACATCAGTCCATCGGTAACCAGTGAGATTCTCCAGGTGAGTGTTCCATATGGGAGCACAGTTCAGACAGGAACGCGACGCTGCCACAGTTGCCGCTGCAACGCGTGATGGTAGATACTTCCTGTACAGATCATCTGTACAATAATAATAAAATTATAGACAAACATATCTACAACACCACACTAGTTTTCAATTTAAGTAATGGTAAGTTTATTGTTCGGCTAATAATAAAACAATGTGAAATACAGAGACCTATGGTGTTCAACAAAATACCATGAAGCAAATAATTGTTATTTGTGTGCAACAATTCACTACTGTCAAATACGTTTGCAATAACCAGTAATGTCAGTTTACCTTGCATGCAAATCTCCAGAAAGTAATGCATATATTTGGATATGTACGCCTTATATTTCTCAATTTCCTCCCGACCTTCGGCTGGTATACCGTCAGTTGCATGTTGAAAATAATACTCGCTAAAATGTGCTGCGGTTGGCAATCCTACATTCCATCTGTAAAATGCAGTAGTTCATCACAATCTTTTTCTTTTTTATTACCTCAATACTGAGTATAAGTTATGACTAATTTTGAACTAACTATACGCGTCTTATCTATACATGGGCAATATATTTCATTTCAATTTCATGCAGTTACAGATGTTCCCAACGCAGTCTAAAATACTTACTGAAATGATGAAAGAAGTTGAAGTTCTATGCTGAGGTAAGTTTTGTGGTCAATTGGTGGGATAAAATAGTCATTCAGTTCAGCATATTTCGGTATTTTTATTTCTCTTTCCTCAAATTTACCTGAAATGTAAATGGTTAAATTAGTAACCATGAATTTAAACCCATGTGGTGAGTAATCGAACTGACCCCCTCCCCCACCGAACACGTATATCAATATGCACTTTTGGTTGAAGTGCCTGTAAAGGTCTGTTCACACCGAGCGACTCTGGCAGAATCCGTTAATGTTAAGCTGTGTTTACACGTAGCGTTTTTCAGCCCATGTTATTCGGACGTTTCAAAAATGGGTTCAAATGCACTCCTATGGTACTGTGTACACATGACGTTAAAAAGATCAAAGACGCCGCCCACAATAACGGTCTGAAAAACGCTACGTGTAAACGCTCCCTTACGGTGGTGGTGTTGGGAGTCGCTCGGTGTGGATGGAACTACAACACACCCGTGCTGTCATTATGTAAATGAAATGCATAAAAGGTAAATATATATAAACTATTATTATTTTCTGCCAATTACAACAACATTAATGCAGAACTTACAGGCAAGCAGCAAACAACCAACTGCAACCAATTTGAGATGTTCTTCCTTGACATCATATTGGTCCATGAAGAGGTCAAGCAACAGAGTGGTAAGGTGTCTGGACGTGATACACAGATGGAATTTTTCACAGACAGCTGCCAACCAATCTACCAAGTAGCGTCTCACACAAAGTTGGGGTGACTGGCCCTGGGAACAAACAAAGCAAACAAACTAAAAATTCCGTATTTTTTCACACTGGGCAAAGAGAAGGATCAACGAACCAAAGACTGGGAAAACAAAGAAGCTACAGAGACGCAGCAAACGTACCTTGTATTGTGGAATTAGCAGCTCTCTGTATCTGAGACAAGTGTGAACCTCCTCAGCTATTGGATGATTCCACCACTCCTGGATCACCTCCATCCCTGCCGTTTTTGAAGTTACTGAAAACATTGAGTATTTTTTATTATAAATACAAAAAAAGTCCTCCTGTGTAACCGCAAGAGACGTGCCGCCCGTGTTGTAGCCTGTCCTGGGGCGGGGTGGGGGGTGGAACCCCCTGTTCAGTGCAAGCGGCACCCCCCCATCTTGTCTGGGGGCGGGGTACCCCCTATCCTGTCAGAGGGGGTAGAGTGGGTATCCCCTGTCCTGTCTAGGGGTGGGGGGGGCTACCCCTGTCCTGTCCAGGTGGTACACCCCCTCTCCCCCTGTGGACAGACACAAACCTCGGAAAACAACCTTCCGTCGTACTATGTACGCGGGCGGCAATTGACCGGAACACTGCTCATTTTGACGGGCACCACTTGCGACTGGAAGGGCTCGCACGGATTTCAGTGCAAAAAGGTCAAGGGACATAAAGGGGGGAAGGATGTGTAAAAAGGTCAAGGGGCAGAGGTCTCAGTGCAAATGGTTCACGAGGACAGATTCCAAACTACACAGATGGTAAACCGAATGATAGGAAAATTATATCTGAGAATGCTGAGTTGTGACAAGCAGGATGTCATGGTTACTTTGTGGCGGATCCAAAGAGGACGTAGAAAGGCCAGAATTTCTTCGGAGTTTGGGGGAGGGGGGAATTTTTGAGAAAAATTGGCCTTTCAACCGATAGGTGCCCCCTCCTATGGGAAATCCTAGCTGCGCCCGTTGCAGCATGTGTACAAAGTCGACAACTACACCCAATAACCTCAGGATTCAACACGTTAATCTCGGGATTAAGCATCTTGATTGGTTTGAATTCAAAAAGGATACGAGGAAAAGGTGTCATGCTACAACTTTAATCACTTCTTAACAGATATTGAATATTTCGAATAGTTTCTTAATAATATCAAAAATAGAATTCTCTTGATCCGCCATTGAAACCTGATCAGCACAACAAAAACCAATCTATATGGAATACAACTGAATGTGCCAACAGAATTCTTTTATTGGTTGCCTCTTACTTTATTTAACGTTTGAATATCTAGAATGGCAACAGTATGAATAACAGTGTCGGATCCAGGATTCGCAAGCAAGGGAGGGGCGCCAACCCCAAAGTGGGGCGCTACCTCATCTTTTAGCTAGTTTTCCTAAAAAGCAACAAACTTGGACCTTGGGGCGCGTCCCTGGTGCCCCCCCCCCCCCCGGATTCGCCACTGAAATAAGTGCAGACCATGGTAGATTTTCAGTATTAATGTGTACTCAAATTGTCCAGTGAACTTGACCTACAAGCACCAACTTGTCAGTGTATCCTATGGTCACAATCCCATGACAACCAAACATGATCAATATCAAGATAGTACGCTCTCATACATGAACAATGAACATTTGTGACCACCAACATGTCTTATGTGCATGACTTTAAAACCAGGAAAGTCAAAAACTTCGAAAACTGACTTCATTATTTTAATACATTTGTCTCCTGTTACCTGATATACTACTGACCACTTCAAGTTTGTTTGGCTTCCTACTTACGTTCGTTAAATTATTTTGACATTTTATTATCTGGTATTCTGGCCATGTGCCTTCACTGAACCACGTTTTCTCCTTGTGTTATCCTCTTAACAACTGTCTGGCGTCTCCCTCTGGTGTCGTTGTGAATTCGGGGGACCTGACATCTGGTGGTTATACGAGAGACATGCGTGTTTTTGACTTCCGTCCGACAAGGAAGCCGGTCTTCAAAGAGGAAACAAGTTGAAATTTCACCATGTCAAGCGGAATAAGTAAGTGTGCACATTCTATAAATGATATCTACAATTATACTAATGCGCAGAAGTCTGGAGAAGAATTTATTTTAATGTTTGAGATGAATTTACTCCCTTTCAGCTTGACCAATTTTTGTAGGTGTTGGCAGTGTTGTTGATGTCTGCAACTGAGGTTGAAACTTGTCAAAAGTTCACTTATTCTTTACCATAACGTCTTCATTGCATACTGCGTGTAATATGTTCCAAATTAGATTATGAAACTGTTTAAGTATTAGAATCACGGGAATTTTGTCATTTATGACCATATTTGGGCAAATGCCGTTTTCTCAGTCATGGGTCATGCTGCCAATCTGCTCTGTACGTCATCGAGGACTATCCATATTGACAAATATTTATGTGTTAGGTGTTTATATGATCTAGGATTGCAGTGAAAAGTACCCACCAAGGTCGATGTTTATTTTTCGTTAAAATGAGTGGGTGGAGAATAGTTGATGCAAAAAGGCGTTCCTTACTTAATTAGAAATGGATCCGAAACCACCTCCCATATCTGGATCTGTGAAGTAGTACATCCGAATTAACTGTTGGATGGACGAAATTCAAGTGCAAAAATGTGCTTGTTGGGGGCTCGTTAGACTCATCTTATTGGTTGCGCCCAGGTGCCCTTAACATCTTGTCCAAGCCCTTAACATGAGCCTTTGGCAGTTTTATGACGTCATTTACGTGCCACCAATTGTGTCAAGGACGCAACGTCATATTTCTGTATTTTATTCGTCTGGATTAAGTATCGGTAATGATAACAACTTTAAAATCAAGTTTGTTTTAGTCGCGGAGCGACTTATCCGGTCGCTATGGTGTGTGTACGTATGGTTGTTAGTTCAAATATAAAATTTTGAAAATTTCGTCAGATTTCAAACATTCCAAAGCCAGAACATGTTTCAGACCATT
Source organism: Haplosyllis leylae (assembly GCA_038406175.1). NCBI lineage: Eukaryota > Metazoa > Annelida > Polychaeta > Phyllodocida > Syllidae > Haplosyllis > Haplosyllis leylae. The sequence goes on from JBCAUG010709716.1 coordinate 12,438, forward strand.
GTGAACAACTTCGATTTTTTACCCCGAGCTATCTAGCAACATATCTAACTGGCTAGCTAACTATCCATGTAGATATATTGACCTGAAAAATTATACTAAGTTCAAACTCAGGTGCGGTGCGACACAATGCTACTTAGCATTCTTGTTTTTCAGATTGTTTTGGACGAGCACTTTTTGTTTTTAAGTTCGGCTCATACTAATCATGCGTTACCGAACTTCAACAAATGACAGAATATCTTTAAAATAATCCTTAAAACATTCGTCTAAGTATGAAAAAGTTTTATGCGGTTTCAGATTGGGGAACCAGCACTCATGGACCTTCCTGGAACAACGGTATAAGAATCTAATAGTAACTAGAAAGTCTTAACATTCGTTGACAACTAAAATTGCATCATTTTTTAGTTTTTGGAAAAAACGTGTCCAAAACTGGACCGAAGGCCAACTAAAATCTTAACTTATAGTAGATGTTTTGAAAGATTGGTTCAAAAGAAGTTTTTACTGGCAATGCATCGCTGTACCTAGAGATCAAGAAATTATTTTAATTGCTGCATCTGATTTCTATGACCCAAATTGTATTTCACATCCACGTTTGAAAAGGGGTCGAAATAAGTTGGGAATCATTGTTGTTTAAGCTGTTGGTCCTTTTACCTTTTTTATTTTCCAAACCTACATTTAATTTCTGATTTTATCATGTGGAACTTAATACTGATGATTTGCATGCTATTTTTTCCGAGATGGATAGTGATTTAGTATGATCACTATTTTGTCTCGCGTTTTAGCGCTTTGGAAAAGTTTCGTTCTTGTTTCTTTTTTTTTCAATGCAAAATATGTTCTTTTTGGCTGATTTAAACGGAGTTTAAAGCAGTCTATCGGATCGGTCGGTTGCAACCCACATTTTGCCCTATTTCA
>JBCAUG010709727.1:0-13344 GCA_038406175.1 Haplosyllis leylae
TCCCCACCACCTCTTAAGAAAGTCTACGCACCCCCAGTTTACATGAAATAGCTGACTCTAACGAGCCAGCAATAAAGCAGCCAATGTCTTGGCAACCAGGTCTATCAAATGACATAATATGATGTGGCATATTATGATGCTATGTTGGCAGAGATTTGTGTACAGTTTTGGGCACGATTCCATGGGCATGACCACCTAGTCTTGTCAAATTCCATTTGATAGACAATTAGTAGGCTAACATACCCGAGATAATACTCCTAGAGCCTCAAAGAAGGCTCCCTCGCCCCATCCTGCAAACTGTGGTAATACCTAGATATCAAATCAATATGACATCCTCAATATATTATTACATATCCGACCAAGAAGAAATAATTGCGGTTGCTTTTGACTGATATGTTTGAGTTGAGTACAAAGTACTTTCATCGTTTTTTAGAGAAGCTCATTTGAAGAAGCCACCGTCAAACAAAACGATTATGCCTCAAAAATTGACCTGAAGACGAAACATGTATCTCTACGTAAGAAACCCACAGCAGATATAATACTATCTACATGAGTGAACGTAAAAGGATAAGTTATATTCATTTTAAGTTTTGTTCAAAGCTTAAAGCGGAGGCAATGACTTGGCACTATCAAAACGAAGTCTTTCTGGAGACGTTTGATGCTAAAGAAATACTTCGGTATCAGGTATCTAAGAACTAAGAGTTTCAAGGATCTTATCAAAAAACGTAGCTTTTATCTCTGCACTAAAGATAAAAAGTTGGATGCGAATAAAGTTTAATCTTTTTCGTAGAGAAATTCTGAATAAAGCAACCCTGCATGGCAACGGTTTCCAAGCTTTCAAATGACGTCAGATTACGACCTGACATTGTGACGCTAAATATGTGTACAGAAAATAGCACTACTTCATCATGAGGAACACTTTATCCCTCGAATTTTCATTCGAGAGCTAATATAATAATAAGCTTTTCTAAATGGAGCAGAACATTCAATGAATTCAAAGAATTGAGTTCAGTTGAAAGAACCACTCTGTTACCAGCCTTCCTGGTGCTGTGGCAGCATGCTGGTTTTATACACAAGAAATAGCATGTTCGAATGCTACTTTTTCAAAAATATTCTGCACATTTTGGAAAATACATTTTGGGAAAACTCGAATACGTTCTTACGCTTTACAAACTACAGAAACATGTTTTTTTCTGGAGTCATAAGACTGAAGTGAATACCGTGGTGAAGTTTGGAAAATTCTTTTTCGGAGTATTAGAAAATTAAGTTGCATTTTAGGCCTATTCGAGTTTTCCCAAAATGAATTCTGCACAATCTTCATACTTTTTAGAATATTTTTTGGAAAAATATTTGAACCTACTGTCTCTTGTGCAAGAAACCAGCATGCATACTACCACAGAGCCAGGGAGACCAGAAGAAGAAATGAAAAGAATCATAAATTCGCGATGATGGCACCTTTGTACCGGTCACACATGAGTGGGCTCCATTGCAATTGCATTGACATTCCCACAATTAACATTAGATGGCCTAGTTTTCACAATATTATAATGAGCTTATATGATTCCTAAAATAACATTGCGTCAATGGGCGTATTTCTCCAACTGACAGGTAACAGAGGGGATCATTTCAACAAACCCTTCTTCATGTTTCAGTGATTTATTAGCAGTGGTGGATCCAGGATTTTCCAGACGGCGAAGCACCAACCTCCAAAGTTGGGGGGCAACCTATAATTTGGCCAAATTGTTCCCAATAAATGCACGAAAATGAAAGAAATTGGACCCCGGGGGGGCGTCCTTTGCGCCCCCTTAGATCCGTTAATGATGAGATTCCCTGATATTCTCTGAATTCATTAAATTTCTGTTCCATTTGGGGAAAATTCAATTGAGATCAATGGTATTCTCTACTAAACAACTAAACGCGAAAAATAGGGAAATTTAATTAAGAAAACACTTTGGCGAATCACGGGCTGCAGTGAGGAACTTCTACCGTTGGTCTGTTGGCCGTGGGAAACATGTGGCTATGATAAAGCTCCTGTGTACTCATGTGTGCTCATGTGTACGCGGGACGAGCCACCTGAGTGAAACTGTCACTCCTTGATATTTTGTGACTCGTAGAGAGTTACCTTATTGATGTAAACATGGCTGCTTCATGATTTTTTTGGGAATTTTTCCACGCAAGGTGAAACATATTATTTTCGCGTTGAGTACGCGAAGTGAGATCTAAACCAACCTCGGAAAATTTCAAAAACTCAGAAAACTCAGAAAAACTCAAAATTCTTTTTTGGGTGGAGGGGACATCTGATGACCATATTTGATCACTTCACCTTCTTCAGTTACAGTACAGCACTGAACAATCAGTATACACTCTTCAAGTACGATAACACAAAAATCTGTTGATACTCTTAAGTTTATTGCACAACAACATCAATGAATCAATAAATGCTCTTTTCAGGTAATACACAAACCAGACAATCAGTTAATACTCTTTGGGCGCAACTTATATTGGCCAATCATTTAACAAAGTTCAGGTACCAGAGCAGAGAAAATCTGTGAATACTCTTAAGTTTCATTGCACAACACCATCAAATAATCAGTAAACACTCTTCAGATACAACACAAACCAGACAATCAGTTAAATACTCTTTGGGTGCAATTCACACTGGACAATCAATAAACAACCTTCAGGTACCAGAGCAGAGAAAATTTGTTAATACTCTTAAGTTTCATTACACAACACCATCAATGAATCAATGAACACTCTTCTGGTATCATAAGTTGAAATCTTAAGACCCATTCAGACCGCGAGAAGGAGAAAACGAATCTTTTTAATGTTATTCTGTTTTTATCTTTTTTGATCGTTTTAATTGCTCAAATTTTCCACTTTTGTTCCCGCTTTCGATTGTTATAAACAGACCTTTACATTCACATTCGCAATAAAAATAAAACAGTGTGAATGGACCCTTACAATGAGTTAAATCATTAACTGCCTATTTCCTCTCTCGCATAGCAGTTCCGGGCGGTGTAGGTATTTCTTGTAAAAGAAGTTCCTACTAAAATGTCATTCTGTTGAAAGGGTTTTTCTAAATCTAAGCTGGCTGCATAAAAGTGCAGTCACGGACGCCCCCTTATGGGTTGGTACCCCCCTCGGAAATCCTGAATCCACAACTGTGTTATAAAAATTTCAATCAAACCTCCATTAATACTGAGCTCTTAATTTTGAGGAGACGATCGTGTCAAAAGGTTTCAACAAAAAACCACCCGAAGTGATCAGTTCCGTCGATTTAATCATTGGACAAAATAAAAGTATCAACCATCCGAAGTGATCAGTTCCGTCAGATTTCATCCTTGGACAGAATAAAAGTACCAACCCCCCCCCCCCAAAATGATCAGTTCCGTCGGATTTCATCCTTGTACAGAAGATTTTTGTGTAATAGAGTCAGACTTGTTGACGTGCTTCGTCCTGCGTTTTAGTTTTAAACAAATTCATTAAATCAGTTCTAAATTTCTGGCCTGATATGACATACAGGAAGAAATTAATTCCATAGTTAGTGTAGTACGTCTTTTGAGTAGCACTGTGGAAAATATAGAATTGGGCAAATGATTTGGCAGATTTTTCATAATTACTGAACATAGTCCAGACAAAAAGTACATAAGATGGAGTCATGAGAATTAGAAAACCAAAGGTTACAAGTAATAAAATAATGTAAATCTGCATCTCTGAATGTTTAATCCTGGAAGGAGAAGGCCCATTATTTTGACCTTGACCTTGACCTCCAGCTGATCTTGAACTCATCAGACTTGACTTGTACGTATAGTGTGTATTATGACACAGTTCATTGTTAATAATAGAACAAAAGGCAGTGCAAAGTTTATAATTAAAGAAAACCAGTAATAAAATAGTCCTATATCTGTCTGAATAGCATTTCCAAATGGAACACAAGCTCTTCCCTCTGGTAATGTTACAAAGATATGTGGAATATTGTAGATTACACTAAATATTATAATACAAACAATAGTAATCTTAGCTCTTTTAACCTTATTAAATGAGGTCGCTTTGTGAGGTCTAATGATGCTGTAGAAACGATCAAACGTCATGTTGATAATAAATAGAATGCTACTCAGATTGGCAATCCATAATGATGTAGTGGATAGTTTACAGTACCACTCATGGTTCGGTGGTAGATCAACCTGCTGCACACTGGTCAGGTACCTGGACAATCCTGAAATAAAATAACATTCACATAACTCAAGCCTGATAATTCATTAGTTGGTACATTTTATCCTGGGTAATAATCCAACACCTGTTTGAAAAAAATGCATGAGGTCAAGCGATAGATGGTGCTCTAGGAGAGGGAACGAAGGATATCAATCTAACGCAGAAACTAAAGCGAAAGGAACCATCCCAATGTAAAGAGATCTACTACAGAGGCATCAGTGATTCCACAAAACAATGATATTTTCAAAATAATAACGCAAATAAATGAATATATTATTTTTCTTCTTGTTAAAGATTTTTAAGGCAATGACCTATCCATTGTCGCAAGTATCCATTGTCACAAATGAATGAGCATTGCTTTAAAAGCCTTAGAATTACTTAATCACCATGGTCGTAGTTGATTATCAACACAATGCTCTCGCCTTTCACGCTTGAGCATTCTTTTTGATAATCAACAAGGCCTAGGCCATTAACTGTAACGTTTGATTGTTACAGACCTATTAATAACGCAATGGTATCAGCAATAGATAAAACTGCTATGTAGAGAGAGAAGGACATGTGACGATTGTGAATTTGAATCATCACCTGAAACAAGAAAACATTTACAACTGAATTTTCAAAGGTTGCTTAAAATGTTACTTATCACTGAGGTGTTCTCATTTTCAAGTGCATCATAGTTACATTTTGTCCATACAAAGAGGTTTGACCCAATAGAAACTCTAGACACTCCTTTTTATCATGGCCATATGTTGTTTGATATGGAGATCTTTAGTAAAAGTTTAACATAAGATTGCTCTCTTTAAATTGACACCTCACAAAAGATAGTAATGGGTTCCTTTTACAAGTAGGTTACCTGGTATAAGTAAAGCATGGAAGAGACACTTACCAAAATTAAAAGAATATTTCCAACAACTCCTCCAGGAACAAGTATTAGGAAGTAGGTCTTGTTCAGAGATTTGCCTACAGTATTTTGAAAGAATGAAATTGCAGGCACCACTGTTCTTGTTACATAATGCGTGTTCTTAAATAGTTTTGTTGAGACTGTCTGATGGTATGTTGTAAAGGATATTAAGTAGTTTAGTTGTCATCAGACCAACTAAGTAGATTTATACTGGTGCTCCTACATTTTATGAGTTTGAACTTATTGCTTATAATAAAGCATTTGGGTGTTGTGTAAAGAAGTGCATTACCTTAACAAAATACAATCTAAATGTATGTGCAAACTTAACAAAATGATAAATTATATATTTGTCATTCACATTTTAAAATATCCAGGAGTGATGAATTTTACTCAAGTAGCTGATAAAAGTTTGATATAAATATAAGGTGATTTACCAATTATGGGTGGATGATAGTCTAAGAACTTTGAAGATTCATCACGGGTTGCCCTTGGGTTTCAATGGTTTCCCTTAGTAACCAGATATTCAGGGATTCATAACAGATAATATGATATTAGTATTAGAAATGTAATCAAGAGCATTCAATGATGGCCTTTCAAAGTTTTGAGATTGTTCTTAACCAAATTGAGTAAAACGCATCAAATATTCTGATGGACAGTAAAATTCTTTGCCTCAATTGGGGATCAAACTTCAGTCTCTCACATTCCAGGCGAGCATCATGACCGCTTGAGCACCAAGGCACCTGTCGCTGTGTCCGTAACATTACGAACTCACTGGTTGCCAACAATGCAAAACACCTTGAAATGTGACCCAAACATCAAATTCCCTAATATTACTCACTAAATGACTGTTTGTTAGGGGCATCTAACTTCGTGCATTTGGACAAAAGGCCAAAAAAACATTCGTCAAATGCGCAGAAAGCTTTGCAAGACAAGGCCATTCACCTGGACTGATCTCCTATTCATAAGACCCCAATTTTGTACATTTTTATTTTCTGAAAACGTTTAGTTATTCGGATTTGCAACTTACCGACTTTGTACATCAGAAACGCTGTGGCCAAACTTTTAAAATCTTCACTGTCAGATTTTGCGCTGATATCGTCCAAAAAATCCGTGGTCAAAGTTTGATTATCGGTAGATTTAGACATGGCTATTCTATTTCTAGTAAATACTTTTAGCAGTAGTAACTGCAGTAGACATATTTCAAATTTCAGTAATGATGCCAAACTTTCCTTAAGAAGCTCTAATTCTCTACTCATGATTCTACTTAACTTGATGCAGGAACGTCGTTAGAAAGCAGAAAAGGCAGCTTCTACCAGAAAAAACTCACCAATCTGACAGATCTATTCACGTTTTTGCACAAAAATAATTCATATATATACGTAGATATGTTTCAGTAAAGCTAAACTTTCGTCACACGTCTAAAAGTTGCCTTCAACGCAAAAGCGTTTCACAAAGAAACGCGTTGGGGAAAAATGCTGGAACGTACTAGCGAAGAATTGCATAAGGAACGACACATTTATTGTCAGCTGTCGTATCAAATTATGAAATCAAATCTGTCAGCATTACTAGAAATGATCGTACTTTTGGTTGGCAAATCATTTGCACGGATACTAATTCACAATGCTATTTTGTTCATTAACACCTCAACAATGCCTGGTACAACAAAGGTCATTGGCTAACTGGGTGGTCATATTTGGCGATGATTGCTAGTAATGATTTGAGAATAAATCAAAGACCATAAAAATACATTAACAGCAATTCACTTGACACTATATTACCCTTCAACTGTGAATATTATAATTTACTCAATACCAAGGAGATGAATCTGGCTTAAGATCCACCAAGGTCAGTTTACAAAGTATCTAAACACATCAATTGACTGTAGGTGAGTTCGCATACATCCTGGACACAAATAATAAACTTCAATATGGGTTTCTCAATGGATGGTGAACAATAAAGATGATTATAACAGTAAAGGGTGTTGTCTTCTTTACCAAATAAAATGCACAAACATCTCTTGGTAATCAGTGTAAAAATGACCTAAATGGAACGTGCTGAGTAAGGGATGTGATGGGGAAAGTTGAAATGAGGAATATTTTTCCCTTATCTACACAACAGACTTAAAACAAATAACAGGGAATGAGCAACCAACGGAGAACCATTACTAAAGACAATACACATGAATGCTTGGAACACTTTTCGTAACGGAACAAGAGACTTTTTTGTAAGTCCTTTGGTCGGTCATTGGTGTAAACAGGCTAATGGCATGTTTACACTGCACTAGACCGAGACCGGGAATGGGAACAATGGGTTACTATATATTATGTAGAAATTTTCATAATACACCGGGATAGGGACAGGGACAGGACATTTGGCAATGGGTTTCCAAACCATTTTTAATTCCCTAAAAATTTGCCTGTAGTGCTTGTCATGGATTTCATTTGTATGCATAATATGTCCCTTCCCAATGCCGGTCCCTTCCTTGTCCTGGTTCCGTGTAGTGTGAACGCGTCATAAGAACCATTTGTGCAAACGACAGGTAACTCCAAGGACCAACAACTAAGACCCTGTTTGCACCAAGCGTCAGCATCAATGCAGAGTCAATGCTGTGATGACCCTCGTTGAAAACAATTGAAACAAACATAGTCACTCCAGAATGGTGTTGCAACCCATCCTGGATGGACTCTATAGCTTTCAATGAGAGTTGTGTCCCTAGCGTCATCGCAGTGATGACTCTGCGTTGATGCTGACGCTTGTTGTAACCGGGCTCCAAGGACTCTAAGATTTCACTTCACCCGGTTTTACCCCTGACAAGAAGATATTTGTGTATTTGAGTAGAATTTATCAGACTTACTTTCGTTCTTGGTTCTACGTTTCCTTCTGAATAAGTTGATCAGATCAGTTCTAAATTTCTGGCCTGATATGACATAGAGGAAGAAATTGATACCATAGTTCGTGTAATGTGACTTTTGAGTTGTACTGTGAAAAATATAGAATTGGGCAAATGATTTGGCAGATTTTTCATAATTAGTGAACATAGTCCAGACAAAGAACACATAAGATGGTGTCATAAGTATAAGAAAACCAAGTGTTACAAGTAATAAAATAATGTAAATCTGCATCTCTGAATGTTTGATCCTGGAAGAAGACTGTCCATCTTTCTGGCCTTGACCTTCAGCTGACCTTATGTTGCTCAGACTTGACCTTGTACGTATGGCGTGTATTATGACACAATTCATTATTAATAATAATACAAAAGGCAGTGCAAAATGTACAATTAAGGAAAACCAGTAATAAAATAGTCCTATATCTGTCTGAACTGCATTTCCAAAGGGTACACAAGCTCTTCCCTCTGGCAAAGTTACAAAGATATGTGGAATATTGTATATTATACTAAATATTACGACACAAGCAATGGTGATTTTAGCTCTTTTAACCGTATTAAACGAAGCAGCCTTGTGAGGTCTGATGATGCTGTAGAAACGTTCAAACGTCATGTTTGTGATGAAGAGAATGCTACACAGACTTGTGGTCCACATTGTTGTAGTGGACAGTTTACAATACCACTCATGGTTCGGTGGTAGATCAACCTGCTGCACACTGGTCAGGTACCTGGACAATCCTGAAAAAGCAGAAAGTAGTAGTTTTAGTAATTTAGATGAAAAGCATTGCGATGTTCCCCACCCTCTACCGTTTAAACAATATGACGTCATACTTCCATAGACCAATGAGCACAACTTGACAGACTATGCTCTATTGAGTCTTGGACTTCTTCTTTTTGGGAATGTATAGAGTATGACTACATAAGGACCTGAAGGATTGAGACTTCCAGCAAATAGGAGAATTAGCTCAGATAGTAGCATGCAGGGCATGAAAGTCAGTTCACTTCCAAGTGGGTGCAACATTTTGCCTCTGCAATTGTTTAGTTCTTTCGTGATTCTGTAAAATCTGTAGAATCTAAAGCCAATTACGGAAAAATTCGAATAACACATGAGACGCAATAATTACGCTACGCAATACGTGTAGGCAATATGATTCCGAAGATAAACAAACCTATTAATAATACAATGGTATCAGCAATGGATAAAACTGCTATGTAAAGTGAGAAGGACATCTGACGATTGTGACGTTGAATCATAACCTGCAAACAAGAAAATGTGTTTTACATCAAATTTATTTTCAGGTTCTGAATTGGTCCCGATATTGATCCCCTGTGTTACTCCTTGTGTCATTCCCTGTACACGGTCCCAAAACTCGAGCAAGCTGTCGCCTACACACTTAAGGTTGGGGGCCCCACGGGATCCCACTATGCAAGCAGCCAATGACTGTGCAGGGTCCCACAGCCAATAAGCTCAAGGCTCTTCCGGTACTTTAGACTCCACACAGTACAGTGCAGGTGCTAAGCCATCTAGAGCAGTACATCCAGATGGTCTACCAGACCTTGTACATACTCTGCAATAAATCAGTTAAACCGAAGACAATTCTTGCTTATGAAGACCCATCAGGAGATCACTGATAATAGAGGTTAAAGGCCCCCTGGATCCAATCAAGAGTTATCTACAGTTCAGCTATTTTTATTGCTGTTCCTTATGCACAACTGTTCACTGAGGATTGGTTGCTCTCTGCTGGTATGACAACTTCTGGTCTGATGACTTACTCTGGTACACTGACCCATCACTGTACTGTGCAGTACCTTAAGTACCCTGACGGGTCAGAACGTGATTGGCTGAAGTGGTCGTGTAAGGTCATTGGCTGTGCGCTAGATTGGATCTTAGGCTGGATCCCATGGGGCTCTCAACCTTAAGTCTTTGCTATGAATACCTATTCTATGTTTTACTACTTTTCGCCTACGTACGTGGTCGGCAATAAGTAGACCAAGTTTATATTTTTGACTGATTGGTTATCGTTGAGTATTTTGAATGGGGTAAGATGGAGCGACCATTCAATACCCTTACCAAGAACGAGAGTATATTTCCAACCACTCCTGCAGGAACCAGTATCAAAAAGTAGGTTTTGTTCAAAGTCTTAGCTGAAATGTTCAAAGAGATACGAAGGTTAAAGAAAATGACGTCAAACGGTTTTATCGTGACGTTGTTAGATCTAAATGACATCATGGCAGCATTCTGTGTAAACAAATTCCAGCCAATAAATGCAGCTTAAAGTAAGCCTGCCTATCAAAAAACTGCCAAAGGCCCGTAACATCTTCTTCCCAAGATGTTAAGGGTCTATTGACTCAACCAATAAGGTGACTCTAACGAGCCATGAATAAATTCCTTCCACCGAACCGTGTTGTTAATGTTTTATTTTCAAGAAATATTTATAACGTAGAAACTGTTATGTGTAGCAAACAGGTTGGTCCCATCATTCGTTAATTCGTACTATCTGTCTCTCCACAGAAACCAACCAAGCAGGTATCATCGGAGGATTAATAGCCGCCGTAGCCATCATCATCATCATAGTAGTCATCGTCGTCATAGTCAGAAAAAGAAGCTCCAAAAAGCCTAAAGGTAAGAAAGCAAACCTTTATCTTGCTATTTTGTAATTTTCCTTATCTTTTGTTCTTCTCTGTGTGGAGAGATATTTACAAAAATAAATAGATGAAATGCACAACTTTCTGAGCTATCTTAGTGTCGCACAAGCACCGTTTTTCCTACATAAAACCTGTCTTCTCCGACCACCTATATTCACAGGACCAATAAATAGACACATTCACGTTGATGCAAAAATGTAAACACAGTGGTATTGAAATCCAGATTTCTGAAAGAAATTGTTGTTGGAAAATTGTACATTTAATGCGAGTGTTTAAAATTCTCAAGACGAAATTGTTGTTATGAAATGTTTTGGTGCAAAGAATATGGGTTGGTCGTAGATGACAATTTTTATTGCAGTGTAAGTACACTTGATAAGATATGGACGAAACAAAACCACAAAAAATCCTGTTTATTAGTACCACAATTATCTCATGTAGACTCCCCAGTACTTTTCAACGATGAAATTTCAAAGCATTCATCCATTCTTCTCTCATTCCTTCTTTTCTTTCTATCTTAAAGAAGACGATGAAGATGCCATCACGGTTATACAGTCAGTGAAATAAGTAGAAATTTACAGAAAAAGTTTTAGATTTTTATCAATTTTGCATCTTAAAAATTTAGAAATCATTCACCCACAATGTTTAACATTTTAAAAAGCATCATGAAAATATTAGGTTAGATTGACATACTGCGTACTAACAATTTCCGTTTCAATGAGGTGGTCCATAGCCAGAGTTTGTGTTCGAGTTTCAGTTTGAGTTTGGAAATACAGTTTTTCATAGTGAATGGGCCAGTTTTTGTCGCAGATGAGCCATTTGCGCCTTTGGTTTCAAATTAAAAATAGAGCCACTGGTCACATGCTACATAATTTAGAGGTCTGCAGAAAAAAATGCTTAGCTGCACAAAATGGCTTATCTGCTACAAAAGACTGCTATGAAACACTACTTATCCGCTCTAACTCAAACGTAGCCATAGCAATGTGAACTCAAAACATAACTCAAACCCAGACACACGCTAAAACGCACTTCGTTTAAATTGTAATGCGTAAAATGATTCAGCCTTTTGTGTGTGGAAGAGACCCCCCGCATATGGGTCTGTAAATCTAGATAATTATACAACAAATATGGCTTAATTGCAAATTACGACTATATTTTGTTGTGATGACATATTGCGTAATGGTAATTTAGATAACAGTTCGCAATGAAGTATTTATTTAACTTTTCCCAATTGATGTTAGAATTGTCAGTTGACCTAAATGACCGAAAAAAGCACGTTTTGTTCAGCATGTTTTCTGACTAAAGACCTATTTTAAGAGAAATCTTGTCAATTTCCAATTGGTCCAAGCCAATTTCCCAAAAATCTCTCTTAAAATTGTCTTTATCTCTTTTTCGTGCGTATGAGTGTTGTTGCATGATGTGGAAATGTGGTTTTAATTTTCTAAGCAGGTTACAGTTCACATGTTGGCACAAAAAATGACGTGATTGCTGAACAAATCAGCCAATTAGTGGTCACTTTTTTAAAAAAAAAAATTCGAAGACACAAGTCCTTTTTGTGAGGCCACTCATATCCCTTTTTTGGACTTATGGTGACGTCTGTCCTGGGTTTCAAAGCCAGGGTGGATTTCTCAGTTGCACGCTTTCTTGTCTGCACACTATTCCCCAGATTCACCTCTGGTGCGACACCTGCTGACTGTAAGTAGGTTGGCCAAAGGAATTCATTCCTGTTGAGAACAATACAGAACCTTTCATTTTCATCACGAAAAGATTCTACTACAATCGAGCAGTTCTGAGATCAGACTCTCCCCCCATCTCTCCAAATTAGCACCCCACGCTGGATCACACTTAACTCTCATTGATAGCATCGCCAGTCCGGTAATTTACCATAAAATGTCGAGTTTATTGCTAGAACAGATTTATTTACCATGCCTTGCCCCCTTTGAATTGATCAGCCCATTCCTGCACTTTTCGTGCCAAAAGGTATTAGAAAGCCCTACTAGCCCCTAGAGAAAATGGATGTTTTAGTGCCGCAGAATTACAGGCTTAACATTTCCCATGACACTGATAAAAGGAAGTAATCATTTCTTGAGACACTTGAGTAAGAGTGCATTTTGGGTGATTTTTGTATTGACCGAGCATACCAAGTACAACCAATGCAAAGTTAATGACATCCATTGTTTGCCAGCCGTTGGGGGCACCCAATCTTTGTCGGGACGCCAGTTCATTTTAGTCAGTTTTTCCAACACAACAAGAAAGTCCTCCTGCGTAAACGCAAGAGGCATACCGTCCACTGCGTAGCAAGTGCCTGCCCTGCTGTCCTATCTGGTGGGGGGGTACCCCATCCTGGCTGGGGGTACCCCATCCCTGGCGGGGGGAGGATACCCCTGGCTGGGGGGTTCTCCCATCCCCCCTGTCCTGACCTGGACTTGGCTAGGACCTAGGGTACCCCCTGGAAAAAAGGACATGTAACCAGTGGAAGTATTATGGGATGGAGATGGGTTACCCCCCTGTGGTAAGACAGACAGACTTACACCTGTAGATACATTACCTTCCCGTCGTACTACGTACGCGGGCGGTAAAAAACCAAAACGAATGCACTCAAATGAAAGCAATCACCTAAACATGATGACTGTGCACAGCACGGGTTCTTGTTTCGGGTTTCGGGTACCAGTTTGCGGGTTACGGGTACCAGTTTTTCGTA
>JBCAUG010709738.1:0-13344 GCA_038406175.1 Haplosyllis leylae
AAAAAGTGAAAGTTTGTCTACATAGTACAACTCCAAATCTAGACAAAGTGAAATCTAGTACGTCATTTTGTTGAACTGCGGCAAAAATGTTGAAAACAGAAAAAAAACGAGCAAAGTACATTACGTTTTATTTATTCTTTTGTCAGAATGAAAAATTACACATAAATTTGAAACGATGACAAATAATTTGTCAAAAAATTATGGTCCAAAAAAAAAAAGTTTTAAAAATAGTCAGGCGGTTTTCAGTATGATGATATTATCAATGAAAAATAATTACAAAATATTAGACTTTTTCAGAGTTTCTTGTCTAATTAGATGAATTGGATGAAGTCGGAATGTTCGGTCAGTACCAAGTCAAAAGTATTACACGAGCATTGAAAATCCCGGGAAGAATCTGAGTTCTACTTTGTCTCTGTAATTTATGTCTTTTTTACACCAATATTCCAGAACTAGATATTTTGTATCAGAATTGAAGTTCGGGAAAACCTGTCTCTCACCCATATAGCCAGACAAACAAACAGACAGAGACTGGTTTAATTTCTGGTAACCGGTTAAATGTCGGTACATGTGTCGCGGAGTGACCTTTTTGCACTTGTCGTACCCGCGATTCCAGTCCACTAGACTTACAAAATGGGTACCGGTCGCCACTGTTGAGCTGTCGTATCGGGATTGGCGAGGACCCCCCTATGAATGCGGGGTGGATATGACTTTTTCGTAATCTGTCTCGCATGCATAGTATCCCCCCCACACATCTATAAAAGAGGCCACAAGTGTGTCAGTCAGAGTTGGGCTTTGACTGAGTCATCTACCCTCCAAGAACCCTAGTTGAGACATCCTCCTCAGGCTTCAACATGATGCCCCCCCACTGAGGTCTTCAATAAATAGCTTGCTTTGTCTTATTTTGTTTTGTCAAGTGCAACCTGACATTCGTTATTTGTCATTGCCGTCCTGTCATTTCATAGCCTTGTCATTACGCAAACTGCCATGTAGTAACTCCCAATTAACTAATGCCACATGACCTAAGAGCCCCTTGCATGAGTTGTCTAGTAGTGCCGGGATGTGGACCATCACCACTTGTCGTTTGACTAGTGTTGCTGCACCCGTATAGAAATTACTCGTATCACAGTTAGCAGCCCTGCAAGGCTAGGATTGCCGGGTACACCGAGTACCCATTTTGTCATCATCCAGAGAGGTCAGGACTTGTTGTCACCTCCGGTTCCGCAATTCGATCCTTTTGTCACGACACATGTCAACAAGGCTTTACGCGTCTCCGAAATTCTGCCCGGAAAATTTTTTTTGGAGTTGCATTGCTTATCTGGCTAAATGGGTCCGAGATCCCTAATCACTATAGACATTAACACAATGTTAAAACTTTATGGACTGAATGTCAGTGACGGTTTAAATATCGCCACGTATCGAGAAACCTCTAGCGTTTAATTCAGTAAAATAGTTCCAAGAATTCAGGAGCTTCGCACCTTAGTACGATATTTAGTTCTCGAATGAAATTCGAGAATTAAGTGATCCTCGTGATGAAATAGTGCTATTTTTGTACACATATTTAGCGTCATAATCTGACGTCGTGACGTCATTCGAGAGCTTGGAAACCGTTGCCATGCAGGGTTACTTTATTACTTCAGTTTATACAAGTATTGTAATATAACAATATGTACAATTCTTTGGTGTTTTCATGTAACAACAAACGAGACATGATTCAGATTGTAACATGTGATTTTTCACTGTCGCTGAATTAAAACGCTTTACAAGGCAAAGAAATCTGACCATCCACAATGGGTATCAAATCGATGAATAGAATTTTTGCCTTAAAAAACTTTAAACCCGCTACTCTCATTCGGGTTTTTCATCCTCAACCTTATTCTGGTAAAATTGTGTCAAAAGTTTAAGTTCATGTTTTTATTTGATAGAAATTTAGGTTTAAAATATCAAATCTGAAGAATGAATTCCTTGGCTATAAAAATATACCAATTTTATACAGAATTATTAAAATCTGGTCAGCAAAAAATGAATTTAAAATATCAATTTTAACCTTAACTTTTAAGTTCTGTTAATTATTTAACACAAAGTTGGCAGATATGCCAGAATTGGGTTGAAAACGAAAACCCCTAACAATTTGCAATAATTTCCATTGTCGTCACAACTGAAAATCTTATCAAAAAAGTGGATAAAAATTCATCCCACAAATCATCCGAAACTACTTTGAAATGTTAGTTCTAATACAGATCGATTTTTTATGACTTCTTAAAGGCTTCTTTCAAATAGAACTATCGTGTAATTTACTTTTCCTAGGTAAGGAAGACTGTAAGATCCTTTTGTATTTTGTTAAATCAGAAGAGAACTTGCTGAGTTGGGTACAAACAAGCATTTCGAACTTTAAAAATATCTAATGATCTGTGTTATGTCTATCCTCAAAACTATCACTTAAAACTCACATGTTTTTTTCATTTTAGAATCTAAAGTCGAGTTTTAAATGAGTCCCAGTACAACAAAGTTCAATACTATTGTTGGTCCACACCTTTACCCAACATGGTGTTGGATACTTTGTGCAGTTACTAGCCTGTTCTATCCTGGCTTTGTCCCGGGTACTTTTTAGGACGGCTGGTGTTTCCAGAAAACCTGGCCTTTGTAAGTTGTAAATGGCTGTGGTGGCCTGGTATTTTTCTGATATTTTCATCTACTACTCCAGTTGCACATACGTAGATTATATTCTGAGTCGATGCTTCTTTCCTTCGCTTTAAATGACATTTAATCTGGAAGTTCCGGTTTGTGTTCTGGCTTGGCAGCGCTTACTGAAGTTCTATAAAATCACCTGGAGACCCCAGATACCTTCAAACCTAAACAACCCACATTCCATGATCCCAATACTCCATGCACTAGATAGACACCCCCTTGACATCCATCACCCTTCACTGTGCCTAGATCAATAGCATTCTTAGGAATTGAAAACCTTTCAATGCTGTGGCATGACGAGTTGGTGATATGGGGGGGGGGGGGTCAATGTCAGCTAGTGATTTGTTAAGGATACGTTAGAATATTCATTTACATCTTTCAAAATGGTTCTGATTGAAATTTATGTCAAACTTAGATTTCTCACTTTATCCAGATTTGAAATTATTATTATTATTAAAAAGCCTTGTCAAAATGTTCAGCTCCTTGGAAGAATTGCCAAACCAAGAGAAAATTTGTAAACGGTTGATCTCACGAGTACAAAGGAACCTTGAACAACTTCAAAAGACTTAACGATTTCATTTTCTTTTGTCTGCCAATCAACAAACGTAACATGTATGCTTTTATTGCCATGTGTTCTTTAATTATTGGGATTATATTTCAAAAGACAACAATACAATATTTCAGAAGACAACAATACAATATTTCAAAAGACAATAATACAAATATCGTTTCTCTGTTTTAATGATATTTGTAATCTAACTACAGGTACTTTCACCTCTTTTTTTATTATTCTCGAAGAAACAAGTGTTTATATGTTGGTTTTTGGGTATCCACATGGCTTTCAAAATGCAGTCAATATTATTCTGATTGTGTTTTAAGTCCAATTTATGGCGAGTCAAACATACCGCCGAAGTAAATAAGGGAACGATATAGTGAACCAGAGATTCTGATGGCCGTAAGATATATGTGCCACAAAGAATTTTCTGTCAAATGGTTTTCCAAAAATTCTGTTGGTCAATTGTCGGTGTCGGTGTAACTAAATCAGTTCAGAAGCTGTCTGAAAGACCTTCTTGGAAAATTAACAACATTGGTCTTTAAAAAATATCGTGATTATAGGGATAAAAGTAATCAACACTGCCAAATAATTGCAAGTTTCAGAAAACAACTCAGTCAATCATTCAGAGAAGCAGCCATTCATTTCCCCATTTTTATGTTATTCTTTTTTTTATGGTTTTTTTTTTTTTTTTTGGAACTCCCGTCATCTAAGATGGACGCACTTTTTCTCGCCTAACAAAAAATAATGGGATAAACACTCCCAGGACAGGATAGGTGCCAATGATGTATCACTAGATATCGTATAATACAGCGAGAATAAGAAGAAAGTCAATAAACAACTGAGGTAAAATGGATAAAGTACTAAATGATTAGTGAAAAGGACAGGTGAGCGATATTACAATCCATTACGCATGGTAACGGACAAAATTTGAAACTTAGAACGCGTCACCACAAATAGTGAATTACCACGAATAGTGCAATCCACCGTGTCGAACCCAACCACTCACAAAGGATTTCCCACTTATCGTTACCACGAATAGTGCATACTACGGACAAGGATCCAGTATATTAAAGGTGATGTCTAAAAAGCTTGTTGTGTTAGAAGGCCAACAGCAATTAGGAGATTACTTCTCGCCAGAAGGTAAAAAGTCTTCAAATCCTACTGCGCCCACACCTAGAAACAGAGTCAAGAAAAGGCCCCTACCCAGCCCAGAAGAATCCCAACAAAAAAGGCTAAACATGGAAATAGTACAGACCCCAGACCCCCTCCTGCCTGATCAGCGTACCAGCCCTCCAGCATCACAATCAACGGACCCAACTGCAAAAGACCAATTGGAAACAACCAGCAATCTTCCAAAAGAAACACTAGACTGCATAAGACATGTAATGAGTGAAATGCTAGCACCACTAGAGGGGAAAATCAGCACTGTAGAAGGAAAGATGACAAGTATGGAATCGACTCTAAATCAACTGACTGACATAAAGGAAACTCAAAAAAATCAGGGAACAGAACTAACTCACCTAAAAACCCAACAGAGTGAACTCTATCGGAAATGCTTGAAGATAGAAAAGGAGTACAGTAAGCTGCGCAAACGCATTGAAAAGCTGGAAAATAAAACACTAGAAAGTAATCTAATATTGCATGGCATCACAGTAGAACCCTATGAATTAGATGACAATAGAAAGGAGAAAATCTACAAAGCAGTAACATATACCATTGATAAAGAACGGATGTCAATAGTAAGGAGTATACCAATAAGATCAACGAAGCGTATTGGGCGATATAAATCAGGTAAAAATCGTCCAATCTCTGTAACCTTTGAAAGGAAATGACACGCTGATGTGCTATACGAAAATAAAAGCTGGTTACCACAAGGAGTGTTTGCCGATTGAGAATTCACTCAGGAGGTGGAAGAAGACAAAAAACTCCTAAAACCAATATGGTGACTAGCAAGAACTATGGAAAAATACAAGGGGAAATGCAAACTAGAAGAGAACTATTTGGTACTGCATGGAACCAAATACAGAGCGGAAGATCTACACAAGCTGCCTGATGAGTGAAGTGGATTTCATGCATCCAGTAAAAGTGATGATAACAGTATTGTGTATTTTGGACAACTCAGTCCCTTTTCAAACTTTCATATCGCCAGGTTCAGTGTGAACAACAAAAGCTATTTCTGTAGTGAGCAGTACATCCAAGAGCAAAAGGCTCTCTTGTTTGGAGACACCAAAACAGCATCACAGATAATGCTATGCGACACAGCACTAGAATGCAAGGAAGTCAGCAGGAACATAACCAATTTCAATAGTGAAAAGTGGAAGAAGAAAGCAAAAGAAGTCTGTACACCAGGAATTGCAGTGAAATTTCAAGAAAACTGACATCTAGGTCAGTTACTTATAAGCACAGGAGACAAAGTAATAGCAGAAGCCACTTTTGACAGTACATGGGGGACCGGTATACCACTACATTATGATGACTGCCTCAAACAAGACCAATGGATTAACCATGGCATCATGGGAGAAATCCTCACTGACATCAGAAAAACCCTTCAAGCTGGACAAAAACAATTCACCAGTATGGATATTACTTCAACAGAGGACAGCGGCCCTCAGCAAACCAGCTTGTAAGCATAGCCTTATATTATCCTAACACTAACCATATTATGGTTGGTAACACATTTACCATTATACGTGGTAACACAAGTAACACTTTATGTGGTAATGAACAAGTTGCTTCAGTTGACTACTCCAAATTATAGTTGGTAACATCTTCCGTGCTGTCAACAAGGAAGACCACTAAAAGCGCCTATGCCATGCAAAATGTACTAAATACTGTGGTAGCACCATGTGACTTTAACAATGTAAAAGTAAAACAAACATTGCACTTCAAAGCACCTTCTAGTATTCTCTTGGCACCTCCTGACCACTATTGCTCAAGTTCTGCTTGTGTACTCATTGTATCCGTATGCTATTATTTTATTGTATATATCCATTTCTTTCATCCTTACTGCATCTGTCATCACATCACCATACTATCACATCATCATATTCAACAATGTGTCTAACACCGAAAATCACTATGAGTGGTAACAATATACCACTAATAGATCTTGTTCACCAACCACGCCTGAAAGAGAAGTATGTATTGGACTCAGATCTACTACTGAATAATTGTTGCCAATATATCGACAGGGATGAATTACCTGACATTGATGTGGCAACTGATGATCTGAGTACAATACAACTAAACATTAGGGGCTTAATTGGTAAACAGAAAGAACTCCACCAACTGCTAACAGAGGGAGTAAAAAATAAAGTGAATGCTGCCCTGCTTTGCGAAACATGGTTAAGAGAAAATAACAAGAACCTAGTTGACATCCCTGGATATGACTGTGTAAGTAAAGAAAGAAAAGGAAAAAAAGGGGGAGGAGTGGCAATAATAATACAAAACAACCTCCAGTATAGGTGTCGCTCTGACCTCTTAAAAGCTAACGAGGAACTGGAATGTGTAATTGTGGAGTTACAAGGCAACAAGGAAAGCATACTCTTGTGTAGCATTTACAGACCACCAAATTCCTGTCAAAAGCAATTTATAGCTGAGTACAAAGAACTGACAAAAAATTTATCAAATACAGGACTCCCTTACATCATTAGATTAGATCATAACCTAGACTTACTCAAGTGTGAGAATCACACACTGACACAAGAATTCTTTGAAATCAATTTGAATTATAACCTAGTACCGTGTATAGTAAAACCCACAAGAATTACGCATTCCACTGCCACACTAATTGACAACATATTTTGTCAGCAAAAAATGCACTCAAGTAGTCAAAATTACATAATAGTCGATGACATGAGTGATCATTTCCCGTGTCTTACCATATTTAAAAACTTTGATCAAACGAAGAAAAAGGACATTACCTCCTACTCAAGAAGTCTCAGCCAGAAAAATATTGCAAAAATCAATGCTGAAGTAGAGAAATTCAATTGTGATACTAAACTCGATTGCAATGAACAATTTAACAAACTGAGTGAGCATATTGAACATGCTATCAATCGGCATGCACCATTAAAACCACTCAGAAAGCAGCAAAAAAATCTTGACCCGTGGATAACCAAAGGGATAAGAAACTGTATGAGAAAACAATGAAAATTGTATAAAAATACAATTAATCTTCCTCACAAAGGCATTACCATGGATAATGGCTCTGTTACCACGGATAGTATAAGTCGTTACAAAAACTATCGCACCGTGTTGCAAAAACTAAAAAGAAGAGCCAAAATACTGTACTACCATGAACAGTGTGTGAAATTCAAAAGTAACACTAAAAGACTATGGAGTACTATCAATGAAATCACAAATAAAACAAGAAAAAAGAGCGACATAATTGAGAAGCTGACTATAGATGGGGTAGAGACCTATGAGTCCAAAAAGATAGCAGACTCCTTTGGCAAATACTTTGCTACAGTAGGAGCAGAATTTGCAAACAGGATACCAAGACCAAAAATACAGATTGAACAGTACATAAATAAAATTCCATCAAGTACTAAAAGTCTGTATCTATACCCCACAAATGTTATTGAAGTAAAACATTTAATTGATTCCTTACCTAACAAGATGAGTACAGGTCATGATGGTATCAGCAACAAACTGCTAAAACAACTCAAAGGTACCATCTCAGAACATTTAGTTGAAATCTTCAACAAGTCCATGGCTGAAGGGGTATTCCCTGAAAAAATGAAATGTGCCAATGTAGTACCACTACACAAAGGCAAATCAAAAGATCAAACAACGAACTATAGACCAATATCATTGTTGATCACAATCTCCAAAATACTTGAAAAAGTCCTTTATAAACGCACTTACAACTTCTTAGAAAGCCAAGGACTAATTTACAACAGTCAGTATGGCTTCAGAAGTAAACACTCTTGTGAACAAGCTATCTCAGAACTCTTAGGTGAAATTGTGAAGAACACAGAAAATGGGAACACCACAGCAGTGGTGTACCTCAACCTTTCTAAGGCATTTGACACTTTGGATCATGACATACTACTCAAAAAATTAAATAGATATGGTATAAGAGGCAACTCACTGAATTGGTATAAATCGTACCTAAACAATAGATGCTTAAGATCCAAGTGCTCAACGGTGGATGGTTTGACCTACTCAAATGCCCATCAAGTAGAATACGGCACCCAACAGGGAAGTTGCTTAGGCCCACTTTTATTTCTGCTCTTCACCAATGACCTTTACAGACAGCTACTGTTTGTAAACAGCATTCTTTTTGCTGATGACATGACCCTATACTATTCACATCGAAACTTAAAGTACTTAAAATGGTCCTTAGAGCAAGACCTAGCAACCCTACATGACTGGTTCTTGGCAAACAAGTTAACCCTGAACATCAATAAATCTGTATGCATGTACTTTAATGCAAAGAAAATCAAATGCGAGCCGATCGTGATTGACAATCAACCACTCCCTGTGGTAACATCCACAAAATTTCTAGGAATCTGGATTGACTCAGAACTAAGTTGGAAAAAACACTTTGACCAATTGTATCTCAAACTTACACTCAATATGCAAATGTTGCGAGTAAGTAAAAACCTGCTTAACATGTGTACCAAGAAAATAATCTACTACTCGCACATCTACAGCCACCTGGTGTATGGAAGCATTACTTGGGGTAACATGCTTAACGCAGCACAATTAAAGAAACTCCAAAAAATACAAAACATTTGTGTCTCCCTAGTTATGGGCCACACATACCAAAACTCTGATTTTCAGTCACTATGGCTATTGTGGGTCAAAGAAATAATAAACCTGCAAAACTTAAAAACTGGATACAGGCTACAGCATTCACAACTCCCCAAGCCATTAATAAAGGCATTTGAAAGCGATTCTAACCAAACCTCCCTTCACAAAACCCTTTTGTACAACACAAGGCGAAAAAATGAACTGAATTTCCCAGTTGCATTCAAAAAAGAATACAGAACAAGCTTCTTGTACAAATTCCTAAGGTATATGGTAACCTCCCAGATGAAATCAGGTCTATCAACAATTACGATCTATTCATCAAAAAGTGTAAAATTCACTTACTTTCATAGAAATCATCTAAAAACATGTTCAATCCTAATGCCCAGATGGTAACATTAGAGCAAACTATTTCATATCTTGTTAAAACACTATCTCAGCACTTGGGTGAAGTATGACACAGTACTCTTTAAATTATTATGCGTGGCAACATGTACATAATTGTTTACTCTGTGTGGTAACAGGACCTGAGTAGCAACTATGCATGGCAACAGGCCTTGTATATGCAAAGGAATTAGGTCCTGCCAATCACTTGAACAGTGTTGTGAGCTAAGACTACATACAACTTATGAATCGGCTGAGTAGCCACTAAGTGAACCGTATCAACCATCCCTCCCTTTGTGATGACATTCTGTTCTGTGAATAGAGCAGAAGAACCAAGGAAAGTTCAAGTGCGTACTGAACATCCCCCGTCCTTTATGGGAAAGCCGATGTCACCACACAAAATGGCGGGATCATCATCATCACAACCACCAATATATTTTGGAGATTTAGACAGTATGACGAAATGAATAGAATACAAAAGTGATTTGTGCTACATCCCTGAAACCCATGGAATTGATATCAAGGTCTTTGACCAAGGTACGCTCAGTGAAATGTACTATTTAGATACCAGTTATTGTGTGACAAAAACAAAACGTTTCAACAACAAGTGCATGTAAGAAATATTTGCTGAATACACCAACCTCGACAGTACTGAAATAAAAAACATGATGTTGAAAGAACTGAAGGTAAATTCAGCATGGTATGCTAGAGCAGGCGAAATTTCACTCTCCATGCAGGGTCTAAACTATAAAGATTGGCTAAAGCGCCTGAAAAAGGCTAGAACATGGCCAGACGAAATCTGCCTCTACTCGCTGTGTGTACTGTTTAGAAGGCATGCCCTGGTTTTCACGTCAATAAGACCATGGACCACCCTTAACAAAACAAAGGATATGCCCTTGGGAACAGTACAAGAGATCTGTGAGACCACGTTGCTATATCTGGGCAACAATCTTTATGGAGTTCTCCGCAGAAGACCATTTACCTTAAGTGTGCCAGAACCTTTTGATCTAGAGGATATGCAAATTATGCACCCATTACACATGGACTATCAAGACAAAGAGTTATACTTCGAAATGAGGGTTAATAGTAGCTACGAAAGAGCATTGTTGGACAACGAAATTGAACCCTTGTACCAACCACCAGATAAGCCCAAACCTACAGTGTTTGACATGGACTATGAGGTGCTTGTTGCCTCAGATGATGGTGAACCTGATACAAAGGAAATAATAGGAAAACTGTTGTTAGCACCGGACTCGGTGGCGCGGGACATTAAGCAAGAAATGATCGACTGCTTCATGTCAAAAGAATCTGACAAGCATGATAAGGACCACCCTAACCTGCTGATCTCCAATGTCAGGTCAATAGTCAAACCGGAGTCTCCAGTTCCTGATGACAGCACAGGATCCCAAGGACCTGGCCTCAGCCTCCTAGACACTACACTGGAAGCTGGAAGTGTCATCAGTATTGAACCGATTGATACAACCCAAGGTGAGCCAGAGTCTACAGGCATGGACACTATTGATGCTGATTATGTAAATACTGGTTTAACCACGGATAGTGCCTATGATGAGGATGTTACCACGGAAAGCACTATGAGCATTGAGTTCAGGCCCAATGTCTCTCTCTGTAAGGTTACCACGGATAGTGGCCCCAATGTAATGCATGTGTCATTCTCAACAGGAAACACGGTTACCACGGGTAATACGCAGATGATTACCGCAGATAATATAGTTACCACAGCTAACATTGTTACCATGGAAAATGATAAACAACTACCAGCATCAGTGGCTTCGTTAGGCAATTCAAATGACACTGTAACTGACTTTGATATCACCACGGATAGTGCTGGCTTATTAACAATTACACCGTGCGACAGTGTCAATGCATCATTAACTCCATCTGAAATTACCAGTACAGAGGACACAGTAGACACCTCGGATATTCCAAAAGAAATAAAGAAGATTTTCACCAAAGTGACCGACCCACTTCGTTCCAGCATGGATGAACAAGATGTTACCACACATAGTGCAAAATCTCCTGATGTCGCTTCGCAAGGTGAGTCAGATTCAGATCCAGAATTGGATTTATCACCTGCCACCAAAGAGAGGGCTTATGCAGTGTTCGGACAATTAACTGCCCCTCTCAAAAGCAGCATGACTGAACCTGTTGAACAACACAACGAGGCCGTAAAGTCCCTACCAATAGCAGCCATAAATAATCCACCTGAGTTGCATATACCACCTACTGACACCTACTATGAGGTGATTAATGCAGAAGGAGATGATATAGTTCAGCTGAGTAAACAGGATATCCTGAGAAATAAGTGCTGCATAAAACTGCAGAACCTCAGCTCGGAAGATATTGACTCCATCAATGACTCTTTCAAACATTCAGACTTGGACATGCCAACTAAACGTAAGAAACAGAGTTTACGCCCCAGGAAAAAACCGTCACTAGCGAGGATCCAAGCCCAGCTAAAATAAGCTCCAAAAGACAGGGCACAACACCGGAAACTCCATTAGTGTACACCCTGCCATCAACGTTACCACGGAAAACTGCTGATGAAGCAGATAAAACTGACTCAGATGACACTATCATATATGAACCACCGTCTGAACCACCATCTGGCCCATCCACTGCGAAGGACCAGCCTGAAAAGCCTGAGGAACCATTAAAAAAGAAACGGGTAGCTACTTTTCGGATCAGGACAGTGGGCATCAAGAGCCACAAAGACAGTGACTTAATTACGCAAACCAGGAATCGGATATTCACCTGTAAAGTATGCGGACATCATTCAAAGACTGTGAAAGGATTGAACATCCACTTCAAAACCAACCACAACAGTCTCAAATGCACGGACTGTAATAAGGAATATTATAGTCCTTTATCCTTAAGAAAACACCAATACGTTCATAAGGAAACAAAATACAGCTGTGCGTTCTGTGAACGCACCTTCCCCTTCAAATCGGAGAAGGAGCACCATGAACGCATACATACAAGTACTACAAGACATAAATGTCAGGTAGAAAACTGCAAGTCTTCATTTAAATGACAGAGTGACCTGAAATCCCATGAGGAGATGCATAAGACTGACCCCATCAAGTGCAAACATTGCAACTACGAGAACAGTGACATCCGCAATGTTTGACAACATATGTGCAACCACACAGGGGAGCAACCTTACAAGTGCAAAAACTGTGAGAAGTCGTTTAAATTTGCCCAACAAAGACTCAGGCACAAGTGCGTGAAAAGCTGAACATTACACTTGGTCACATACATTTGATGTGTTATGCGTGGTAACAACAAGACACTATTGTTACGGTTCGGTTAATATAAATTACGTATCCTAAAATACTGTCGGTTGAAGTATCAAAAACATTATGCGTGGTAACACACCGACTAAAATGACATCACACAAAGCCTTGAAAGGCGCGGATTATTATCGAATTAAGACTATGTTAAAGTTAGTCATTCACAGTTTCCTTACTCTTATTTATTTCCACGATTGTTATTCTTTATGAAAAGATGCGATTAATGCTAGCTGATAACGATAACCTTGTAGACAACCAGTTCAAAATTCTATGTGGTAACACTAAAAGTTCAATGGTAAATAGACACAACCAGCATAGATATAACATAGATATAACTACGACGGTACAAACACGATAAACAAGAAGATTATTTGTATTGTTCTATTTATTCCCGTGATTGACAGAAGGACTGTAATCTTGTTCAGCAGTACTGGGTTTTTATCTTTATTTGTATCTGTATATATTTTTTCACCATCCGTTCAAAGGGAGTTCCACCATTTATTGATAGTCAAATACTGACTTTGTGAACTACCCGATTCTCAGCAAAACTACGATATTACATTTAAAACAAGAAAGTCCTCCTGCGTGAACGCAAGAGGCATACCGACCGCGGCGTAGCCAGTACCGGGGGGGGGTACTCAGGTCTGGTCC